>QKYT01000606.1:55880-69216 GCA_003550305.1 Glomus cerebriforme
TAACTTTTTACATTTATTGTGTTATTTTTTATTATTAAATATTTAAATTCGTATGTTTAATCTATTGGATTAATGAATTGTTATGAACTCTATAAAAGTATACAATTCAGCTATCAATCAGATATTTCGAATGTTGATGATGATTGAAATTCAGCCGAAATTTGAAACGAATCGGCCGAAATTTAGCCGAATCGTCACATGCTGAAACTTCTTATTTTGACTAGTGGATTATGGTCCAATATACTCATTCTGGTGCTACTCATTTGAAAGGATGAATGGTATATTAGGTTCCTTTCCTAATTCTCAATGTTGCATTGAATTAGAACTGTTAAGAATTATTATGTGAGTCAGTGAAAATTATTTCAATTAGCTTGTTAGATTGAGATCTTTAAGTAATAATAAACAAAGAGGGTCATCAGGAATCTAACACAAAAGTGAAGATAAATTGTCCAAAAGTTTATGAGATGGTTTATAGGATGAATAACTTCAGGAATTTTATTTAGCCAAGGCATTCATGAATACATTTATACATACTAGGTAATGGGAACCATTGGATTGTCCAAGCATTAAATTAAGATGTATCACAAAACTCAACTAAAAAAGAATTCAAAATGTAACACAAATTTATTGTAAAACATGTGAAATCACAACAATGCATATTATTGGTTGATCATGCGTGTGGACAGATGGATATTGCATCACAATGAGTCTAACCGAAGATGTCCTCAGCTATGCTTTGGACAAATGAGAAAAAAGAAAAAAGAATAAGAAAATAAAAGAAAATCTATAATAAAACTAATATATATGTTGAAACTAAAATGCAAAATAGAAAGACAGTCATATCTAGATAAATAAGCAATCCCATAACAGAATAATTAACAAACTAATCAAATTGACTACCTTACTATACCCAAAATTCTTCCTAATCCAACTAATTTAACCAGAGTTATATATATAGACAACTACCTCTTTGATTCCCTTCAGTCCTACTCTTTAAAAAGTGTAGAACCTACTCTAGAGACCAAACAAAGCTATTACAACTAGATGAAAATAAATAAAGGAAACTAAGTTTTCTAAACTTTCTGAGCAGTGATTGGAAAATTACATCTATAGTGATTCCATTTCCTTAGTTATAGTAATTTCAAACTATAGAACTTACTACTGAATCCTTAAGAAAATTACAAAAATATTTATATAAAATAAAATACATATATGTTAATAATAAATATAAACTATATAATAAAAATAATAATAATAAAAATAATTATATAAAATAAAATACAATATAAGTTAATAATAAATATAATAAATATAAACTATATAATAATAATAATAATAATAAAAATAATTATATAAAATAAAATACATATAAGTTAATAATAAATATAATAAATATAAATTATTATATAATAATAAATCTAACATTCATCAGGTTTATAGTTAAGATTAACTAAATCAACCTATATGTGAGGCATAGTAAACTGTGTTGTAGACAAATCATATGTATCAATTTTCCTTCTCTAATAATTAAACATCTGCAAGATCACTAGCTACTATATATCTAAGAATTTTCTGTTTTTAACTTATAAACATATTTAAGTATCATTTCTTTGTTCTGAAAATTTGAGAGCAATACACTTTGACATATTGCTTGGTCAAAAGGATTATCTGCAAGAACTTCTGGTATTTGTACAATGTAGTATGCATTAAATAGAGATTATTCACAATTGTTAAATCAAATCTGATCTGAACTGATCTGTTTGGAATACTAATTGCAAGCAAGCATGAAATTTCACTATTATTTCTTTATTAAATGATAGCTATTCACTAAGCAGTTGATACCCAAATTACCTTCATCGGTACTATAAAGGATTTTAATAGAAATAAAAGAGTCTTCTTGCAAATCTTCAAAAATAATTTGGTAACTAACAGCACTTGACACCCTATAAAAAAAGAATGTCCAGAAATTGCCACCAAAATTGTCTGGGTGCGTCTGGAAAATGTTTCACATGTCCAGAAAATGACCAGAAAATTGCAATATTCTGGACGTTGAGATATTGCAATATTTTAGAAAACATTCTGAAAATGTTTAGGTGAGATAATATCTCAGTATCTGGAATATTGCAGTTTTCTGGACATTTCCTGGATGTGTGGGACATTTTCTGGACACACCGTACAATTTTGGTGACAATTTCTGAACATTCTTTTTTCATAGGGACATTTTAAAAACTTTCATAAAAATAGTCCTATTTTTTAGGAAATGTTCAGTATTTATAATTAATTTTGATTATTATTGATTACTACCATAGGTTCCAATTTTGGCAATCTAAATAATTCTTTCATTAATAGGTGTTATTACGTCTAATCGTTCTCTTGATTCCTTTATCTTAACTTTTATTCTTTATGTTCAAAATGAAAAATTAATTAAGTTTATGATGATAGAGGTAATAATAATTTTTATATGTTGAGTATCAGTTCACTCTTTAATTGGTAAATGGTATAGTATTTTTGTAATAAAAGATATTTTATTATTCAATTGAAGTTACAAGAACTGGAGAGAACTTAGAAAAATTCTCAGGATATTTATACAAAAATAAAATATAATAAAAAGATAATAACTATAATAACTATAATAAATATAATAAAAATATTAAATATAATAAAGATAATAAAGAAAATAAATATATTAACTATTCTAACTATCTTAAAGATCATTAATATCACTACTATCACTAAGATCACTGTAATCATAGAAATCACGATCATAGAGTGGCACAGTACGGCACAGTATTTCAATGCAGTAGAATTTCATATTAACAGTGTAACAAGGACTTTTATATTCAGTATTCTTAATTTGTATTATCCATTAATTAATATTTGGTGTACATAATAAGGATCTTTCCATTTTGGTCTAAGTTTTTCTGACCATTGTTTTTTTTTTGCAGCTTTATAGTATAAGATTTTATCTCCTATTTTGAATTATACTTCATTATGCAATTTCTTATCATGGTGATCATTTATATTATATTCATTGGTTGGTTTTTTATGACCTGATGGATTCAACCAAGGAATTCTGCTTAGATCCTTCTTATCAGTGGAGAAAAACTATGTACATTATTATCATAAACAATATATGTAATAGAAACTACAATTTCTTCTTCATTTTTTATCAAATTTCTCATAAATTTATTTTATTGCCCTTTTGTAGTTTATTAATTTTGCTAAATATTCTCAGATTATGTATAGAACAAAGACATGTAATAGGAATCTTAGTATGATTTCTTCCATTGTATTCTGTTGTTTGTGATTTAAATATAATATCATCACTTTCAATAACTGGAATTGGTAGGACACTGCACTGAAATGTCATTAACACTTCTTGTTCTGGTATGTTATCAACATTGATTTTAATTTGATATGCAGCCATAACATTAAACTTCAAAATTAAGAATTTATATTAATTTTTATTTGATTGAAAAAAAGGAAGAAAATTTATTTAATATTTATTTATTTACCTGGAGTTCTTGAGAATTATTTGATTTATTTGTATTATACACAAATTTTCCATTAAGAAAATAAACTTGATTAGGATCTATCAATTGACTAATGAATTATTCTTTTGAAATCTATGACAAGTAATAACTCAGTATTATATTATCCTATAATTGAGAAAATGGAAATCATCCTTTTTTTCAAATTTAAAATTTTGCGAAAAAATTTTAATAGAAGTCATATTTATATTTAAAAAACTGTATATATTCATAACGAAATCATATGATATTAAAAAAAATCATCATATAATTATTGTCACACAATCATAATCAAAAAAATTTACTATATTATGATAATTGCAACAATCTTCTTATGATGATCCTGTTACGAAGCAATTTAAGGAAATAAAAAATTAAGATTTAAACCGAATATGTATTACAAATTATAAATCTTTTTTTTGTGCCACAATCTTAGTAATGATCAACAATACTGCGTAATAATTATTATGTATTACAAAAACTTTTAGGTGATCAACATTTTTTTTTTTTTAAAAAAAACGGGTAATGCAAATCATTTTTACCATAAAAGAAAAAATAAAGAATTTTTTTTTGTTATAAACCACCCATAATAAACAATAACAGTAAAGCAGTAACAATATAATTTAATTAAATTTTATCAAACAAAATACCGTATATCGTTAATTGGTTGACAAATCATCTGGATCACACTAATCCATAACAGATAAAAGATTATTTTTTAGGCTTTAATTCATAATGAATTATTTTATAATTTATCCAAATTTATAGAATATTAAACTAATTTGGAAATCTTTAACGCATAATTTATTTATAACAATCAGATTAATAATGAAGAAAATTATCCGATTTATAAATTCTTATAGTTACTTTTACTCTATTTATAGAAATTCATGCTTACAAAAAAAAGACAAACCAACCAATTTAGTAATAACGATTAATTTAAAATAAAAATTTAAATCATTTAATAAAACCCCATTTTGTTTACAAGCTTCAATCAAAAAAAAATGTTACGAAAATCTTTTTTTTTTATTATATTATCGATTTTATTTCAACTGTTAGTTAAAATAAATTGTCAAATGGTATCTTTTAAACCAAACCAACGAACTTTACACACTGTCACACTCATAAATGATAAATTGTATATTATAGGTGGTAATTCTAGTACTGGCATGCTTAATGACTTCTTTTATCTTGATGTTTCTGCTTCATTTAATACCCAAAATTTATCTTGGGTAGATTTATCAAGTACCAATGCTATAGTTCCGCAACATTATGGTGCTGCATCTGTGAAAGGTGGTGCAAATAATGATACGTTATTCTTATATGGAGGATTTACAACAGAACTAAGGTCACCTCTTTATACATTTGATACGCAAACTAATTTATGGAATATTCCAACAATGGCTAAAAATATTCCTAGAAAGAGTTTTTTGACTGGAATTATTGATAATAATGGAAAAATGTATTTATGGGGTAGACTTAAAGGGGCTCTAAGAGGTCCAAATGATATGTTAATTATAGACACCATAAACCTAAGCTTAAGTTCAAAAATGGGAAGTTTATCTGATGCACCTATTCTAAGGTATAATTATGGTGCCACTTTATTACCTAATAATAATATTATTTATATGGGTAAGTAAGTAATCCTTGTAAATCTGATATTATTTATTTACCTTTTCATTCAAATATTTATTTATTTAGGTGGATTTTACGTTGGAAATTTGACAGTGTTCCCATTAGATACGGTAAATAGTATATGATGCAGATCATTTGTAAAATCTTTCGACATAGCAATTTTAAAATATTTTATTTATATAGGTTCATATATATAATACGATAAATAATAGCTGGTATTCACAGGTAAGTTAACTTTTATTATTACTGTGCAAAAATAATGATTTAACATTTTTATTATTAAATATAGATAACAACAGGAAAAGTGCCTTCTAGTAGAGATGGTTTTTCTGTTATTCTTGGTATGTACCATATTCAATCAAGAATATTTAATAGTAAATAAAATATTTAGTTTAAATGTAATTAATGTAATTTTTATTTTTTACTAGGATTAGATGGTCAAAGTGTAATAATTTTTGGTGCTCCTAATCTTACATCCGAAGATACGCTTTATGAATTAAACCTATCCAATTTTGAATGGTATATTCCAAAAATTTCAAATACTTCACAAATTCCAAAAGGTCGTACGTATCATAAAGCGAATATAATTGGAAAATATATGGTTATATCATTTGGTAAGCACTTTTTTTATGATAATAATTGAATTAAATTGTTATCAATCTTTTTAACAAAATATACCTATTTTATTAGGTTTTGGTTATGATCAGTCTGAAAGTGATATTTTATTACTTGATATTAGTAATAAAGATGAATATGTATGGTCAAATACCTTTGAGCCACCAGTAATACCAGTAAAATCAGTACAAGCTAAAAATTTTACTGGTATAATTATAGGGTCTTCAATTGGTATTACATTATTATCTTTTGGAGGCTTATTTATTTTATATAAATGGAATAAAAAAAAGCAAAAGCAAAAGAATCTTGCTTCAATTCCTCATATTTTGAGTGATTGTTGATATCTTTTAATATGTTATTTTTAACAGATGTAATTGTTTCAATTCTGGGAGGTTTTCTCTTAGTTCAGAAGTCTTTAATTAAGAGAATTCTATATGGTAGTAATTTTTTAATTGCCTTTCTTTCTTTCTTTTTTTTTTTGTTTAAGAAAAAATTTTTTCCAAATCCAAATTGATGAATTCTTTTGAAAGAATATTATTTTTTCTGATATAACGGGATACTTTTATCCACCTCTTCATCATGCACTTTGTTTTTCTGTCAAAAAAATGAAATTCCCAAAATCATATAAATCTTGGATATTATTATAAGGGTATTGCTCACTACCGGTGATTGTTATCACTTACCACGGTGATTGATCATCGGTTTAATAATTTTGAAATTATATTATTGTAAAAAGTTAAATTAACTGCTTATTTAATCACCTTTATGAGAAGAAAAGGTTTTTCTTATGTTAGAAAGCTGTTCAAATAGTTTTTGGGGAAAACATGAAAATTCGATTTTTACATTTCTTTTTTTTACTTTAAGAAAAAATTTCTAACCAAAAAAAATTTAATTTAGTGCGATTTATATCCAAGCATATTTTTATTATTTAAATTATTTGAAACAAAATTTTTTATTTTTAGCACGTTAACTCTGGCCGAAATTAGGATGATCGGCCGGAATTAAGCGCTTTAGTGAAATTTTACTTTTAAATTTAAACAAAATTTTTTAGATTATACGTTGAATAGACTCATAATATATCTCAAAAAGATAAAGTTTCTCCTGAAAAATCGCAACCAAAAATATCAACATGTATTGCTAATAAATATTGACTATTGGTGAATGAATCATGTGCCTTGACGCATAACGGTTTATTCTTAAATTGATCATTTAAAAAGCCATACGGACTATATCTCAACTGAATTACCATTATGTCATAACCAACGTTAACATGTTTCATTAATGAACTTTGAGTCAAGTGTATAAACTATAACTCTTACGATATAAATCATAATTACAAATCTAATTTTAAAAAAATGGATTTTTCAATAATATCAGATTATAATCATCCAATTTTTTAAAGAAGCAATTGATCATTAATTCCCATCAATATGATAAATAATACGGGAAACATTCCAGGGGATGAAGTCTCAAATACGCATATTCTAGTAGTTATGTAAATTTTGAACCTTATCTTTCATTTTCATTGGTCCAGTGTGGCTGTATCGTCTAAGGTTCAGAATTTTCTTTAGAAAATTACCACACACCACACCACACACCATCCACACCTATCAGGTATAGAAAATATTTTTTTGAGTAATGAAGATTTATATTCCAAAATAGATCAAAAAAATAAAAATAAGAGAAATGAGTGGAAGACCATTAATTGCAAAAAAAAAGAATAAATTATAATAAAATCAATTTCAAAACCTTTAGTCAAAAAAAAACACCCATCAATTGTTAACGTAGTGACAGGTTTCGAAATTGTTTAAAAATAATTTTTGTAATGAATTTAGTGTTGTATTTTGAGAGGAGAATGTTAAATTATATTATATAGATTCATTATATCTAAAAATTTCCCAAGAATTACAATGAAATAACAAATCTTAACTGCGCAGCATCCAAACAATTATGTCACGTGATTTACACCAACAAAGTTTTTTAATTTCAGCTAAATTTAAAATATGCTTGTCGAACAAATATTTTAACATTATTCAAAATAAAAGGCCTTTAACCAAAATGTATTACCGCTGTTTTCAAATTAATATCATAGTTCCTATCCGTTAAAAAACGGATATCCCGATAAAAGCGTGAAACTGTTTAATATAAATTGATCGACAAATCACACTAATCCATAATAGATAATAGACTATTTTTAGGCTTTAATTCAATAATGAGTTAAACTAATTTTATTATGTTTATTTATAGTATATTCGTGTTTGAAAAAAAATTTAGTAAATGTCTTACAAAAACAGTAAACCTAGTTCTTTTTTTAAATAACGATTAATTTAAACATAAAACTTTAATAAAATCCCCATTTTATTTTCAAGCTTCAATTAAATTTTTTGAAAAAAAAAAGTTTCGAAAATATTTACAGTATGTATTATATTATCAATTTTATTTCAATTATTAGTTAAAACAAATTGCCAAATGGTACCTTTTAAGCCAAATCAACGAACTTTTCACACTGCCACACTCGTAAATAATAAATTGTATATCTTAGATGGTATTTCAATTAATTTGACTAGAACTTTAAATGACTTCTTTTATCTTGATGTTTCTGCTACATATAATACTCAAAATTTACCTTGGGTAGATTTATCAAGTATCAATACTATAGTTCCGCAACATGCTGCTGCTACATCTGTTAAAGGTGGTACAAATAATAATACGTTAATCCTATATGGAGGAGTCACAGCAAATCCAAAATCGTCTTCTCTTTATACATTTGATACGCAAACTAATTCATGGAATATTCCAACAATAGTTGGAAATATTCCTAGAAAGCAAAGTTTGACTGGAATTATTGACAATAATGGAAAAATGTATTTATGGGGTGGATCTGATGGGACTAATGAACTAAATGATATGTTTATATTAGATACAATAAATCTAATAGAGAGAGTAGGAAGTTTAGTTGGTGCACCTACACCAAGATATAATTATGGTGCTACTTTATTACCTGATAATAACATTATTTATATGGGTAAGCAAGTAATCCTTTTAAATCTAACGTTAAAAATATTTATCGATTTTTTTATTCAAATATTCCTTATTTAGGGGGTTATGACGGTAATGCAGAATTTCCATTAGATCTGGTAAATAGCATATGAGTAGAACATTTATAAAATCTTCAGCTTATTGATTTTAAAAAACTTGTTATTTATATAGGTATATATATATAATACAATGAATAATAGCTGGAGTAATATAGTAAGTTAATATTTATTACTTTCACAGTAATAATAATTTAACATTTTTATTATTAAATATAGACAGCTAAAGGAAAAGTGCCTTTTAGTAGAGATGGTTTTTCTGTTATCCTTGGTACGTAATTTATTTGATCAAGAATATATTTTAATAATAATTAAATGTAATCTTATTTTTTTAATAGGATTAGATGGTTCAAGTGTAATAATTTTTGGTGGTACTTCAACTTATTCAATTCAAGGTCTTGCACCTGATGATTCAATTTATGAATTAAATTTATTCAATTTTGAATGGATCATTCCAAAAATTTCAAATACTTCACAAATTCCAAATAGTCGTATGTATCATAAAGCAAATGTAATTGGAAAATATATGATTATATCATTTGGTAAGCACTTTATATAATAATTGAATTAAATTATTATTAATATTTTAACAAAATAGACCTATTTTATTAGGTTTAGGTTATGATCCATCAATCGAAAGTGATATTTTATTACTTGATATTAGTAATAAAAATGAATATGTATGGACAGATGCCTTTGATCTTAATTCATCATCAATATCGACAAAACCAACAGCAACAAATACAGTACAACCAGAGACATCAACACAACCAGCACAATATAAAAATATTATTGGTATAATTATAGGATCTTTGATTTGTATTACTTTGGTATCATTTGGAGGTTTCTTTTTATATAAATGGAATAAGAAAACAAAATGGCAAAAGTATATTGCATCAATTCCTCATATTTTAAGTGATTGTTGATATCTTTTAGTATACAGTACTGTACATATGTAATAGTTAATTTATAAAAGATTCATCAGATGAAAAATCGTGAACTAAAAGAAAATATCTTACTAGATAAAATATAAAAAAATTGGCAAGAAATTTTACAAATAGTTATGGAGTTTAAACTTTAAATTCTTTTCGTAGGTTTGTAGTTTTTTTAAAATAGTCTCAAATTATATATGAATTTTTTTATTGTTAAATAATGTATATGGTTTAATTAAGAAAATTACTACATATCACCCGTGGTGTTATTATAATATATATGTTAATTTATATCATAAATAAATAAACAATCAGATTTATATATATACTAAAGTCATAGGTTCGATTTTAAAAAGATTTTTTTGAGTTAGGGTTAGGTTTATGTTAGGTTGGGTTAGTTAAATAGGCCCAAAGGGCCCAAATGACTCGCCGAAGCACATTAATCTTCTCAAAAATTATGCACTTAGCGTCTGTGAAAGAAGCTTATGTTATTGGTTGATTTACTGTTGATTACGGAGAAGTCGTTTATTAACCTGAAGTTTATTGACGAAGTTAGGAATAGATCATAAAGATTGAGGTAGCATAATGGAATATTTAATGTTAAATTTATATGTAGAAAATTAGACAAAGACCAAATTCAGAAGTTATTTTTATGCCGCCTTTCATTAAGATTAGGATTTATGAAATACAGTATACTTAAATAATATGCTTAAACATTTTTATTAGGTATTTAATAAATATTTTAATAATAAAAAATATCATATGTATTTTTTTGTTTTTTTTTTTAAAAAAAAAAAAATATTTTTTTAATAATCAAAATAAATGACTACCAAAAAATTAAAAACGTTCCATTATTATCAACTATACTATTCTTAGATCTGTAATCATTACGACATATAAATAGGCTTAAAGATAAATAGTCTTACAAAATAATGAACAAGCTACTAATTCTTCAAGAAAACAAAAAAAGCTTATTTATTATAAGAGATAATACCCATCCGTACTATATATATATATAGGATATGGAGTGCAGATGAAATATTACATTTTTAGCTACAGTAGACTTGACATCCCAAAAAACATGGATGAAATGTCGACTAGGTTCAAACATAATTTTGGCCAAACGCGATCAAGACTCATTCAAGCCATTGGTACATATTTTTTGGATTCTCGTTACAATTTTTAATCTTGGAATATCAAAAAGATCTGATCCTAATATATGTTTATTATGGATAATAAAGTAAAAATAATTCAAAATATTTTATTATTCTAGTCACTAAATCAATCAAACTTTGTGCCAAACTTTGATAATGGATAAATTTAGTAACGTGACACAATTGATTGATGTGTAGTTCTTGAATGAAGTGTTAAATATATAATGGCTTTTTCCCTACTAAATTATGCTTCTGCTGCTGATATTTACAAATTTATAAAATTATTAAAAAATAAACAAGATAAATTCCAGTAAAACTTTGAGTTCAATATATTAAATGATAAACTTCAAAACAAGTGAAATTCAAAATGTATTCCAAAAAACTTTTTTTGAATGGGTCTGGTTCATTTCACTGACAATCATTTCACTGACAGACGTTTCATCGACAAACATTTCACTGACAGGATCATTTCATTGACAATCATTTCACTAACAACAAGACATGGTAAAAATATCACTTACAGCTAAATCCTGGGATACCTGACAAAATTTCAGTCAGCATTTGTTAGCTTGTCGGCCAGGTTCAGGTCATATTTTAGCCAAAATTAAGTATAATTCCACAAAAAATCGTAGTTGAATACTATTTTAATTTGAGTGATTGTAATTATTGTCTTACAAATTGTAAATGACATCTGTAACATAAATCTTCAATTCATCAAACAAAACTCCTTTTTGTTTACAATAAAAAAAAGCTTCAATCCAAATTTTTTTTTATTATATTATCGATTTGATTTCAATTATTAATTGAAATAGATTGTCAAATGGCATCTTTAAACCAAACCAACGAATTTTACACACTACCACACTAATAAATGATAAATTGTATATTATAGGTGGTAATTCTAATACTGGCTTGCTTAATGACTTCTTTTATCTTGATGTTTCTGCTGCATTTAATACCCAAAATTTACCTTGGGTAGTTTTATCAAGTACCATTACTATATTTCCGCCACACTTTGATGCTGCATCTGTGAAAGGTGGTTACGTTATTCTTATATGGAAAATTTACAGAAAATAACACTACTTTTTATACATTTGATACGCAAAGTAACTCATGGAATATTCCAAAAATAGCTAATATAGTTGGATATAATATTCCTAGAAAGGCTTATTTGACGGGTATCATAGACTACAATGGAAAAATGTATTTATGGGGTGGATATGACGAGGTTAAAAGTCTAAATGATATGTTTATTTTAGACACCACAAAACTAATTTGAAGAAAAGGTAGTTTGTTGAAGCACCTTCAACAAGATTTTTATATGGTGCAACTTTATTACCTAATAATAACATTATTTATTTTGGTAAGCAAATAATCCTTGTAAATATAATATTATTTAATTATTTATTCACCTTTTTATTCAAATATTGATTATTTAGGTGGTTATAGCGAAGTAGGGGGAGCTTTACCATTAGATCAGGTAAATAATATATGACGTAGGTCATTTGTAAATCTTTGGTGTAGCGATTTTAAATTATTTTATTTATACTGTATATTAGGTGTATATGTATGATATAATAAATGATAAATGGAGTATAATATTTTTATTATTAAATAGATAGCTACAGGAAAAATACCTTCTAGTAGAGATAGTTTTTCTGTTATTCTTGGTATATATTTTATTTTAATCCAGAATATTTTAATAATTAAAACTTTCAGCATTAATTGCAATTTTAATTTTTAATAGGATTAAATGGTCTAAGTGTAATAATTTTTGGTGGTACGACAACTTATTCATCTCAAAGTCTTGAACCTGATGACGCGTTTATGAATTAAAATACACTCTTGAATGGCAAATTCCAAAACTTTCAAATACTTCAAAACTTCCAAATAGCCGTATAAATCATAGAGCAAATGTAATTGAAAATATATGGTTATTTCATTTGGTGAGCACTTTTTATTTATTTGAATTCAATTATTATCTATCTTTAACAAATATACCTATTTTATTAGGGGGTGGTTATGATCCATCAATCGAAAGTGATATTTTATTACTTGATATTAGCAATAAAGATGAATATACATGGACAATAAACTTTGATCTTACTTCACCACCAACATCTTCAGCAGAACGAACAACAACAGCTAATACACAACAACTCAGTGATACACCATCAAACAATAAAATACTTATTATTGTTGTTGCTATTTTAGGATCATTGATTGGTGTTGCTCTATTATCAGTTGGAAGTTTCTTTTTATATAAATGGAATAAAAATAAGCGAACACAAAGAAATGCAATTCCAATTCCCGGTGGAGATCATAATCGAAATATTTATAACCAAGGACCAATTAATAATGAACGAAAAATATTG
>QKYT01000607.1:6402-25101 GCA_003550305.1 Glomus cerebriforme
ACGTTATACAGTAAATAAATAGTAAACTTCGTTATATCAAGGTTTTTTTCATACTTAAAATCGGTACCACACTGATGATCCGTTATGTCATGTTATTCGCTATATCGAGGTTCGCTGTAGAGAGGGGAGACTGTATATATATTTTTACTTTTAGGACATGAACTTAAAGGCATATTATTGATTAGAAATTTTTATTGTTATTACAATAAAATAAAAATATTACAAATAATACAATAAAACAATAAAACAGAATGTCAGTTTTTAATTACATGTAAATGAAAAAATAAGGAATGCCAAAACTATGCCAAAACTTATATAAAATATTACTATTTATTATGCCAAAACTATGGATAAATGAGATTTCGCAGTTTTGCAAGTTTCGGCAGTTTTGCAGTTTTGGTAGGTTTCGGTATTTCAGCATTTCGGCATTTCGCTACTATATAAGAGTTTCAGCATTTCATGTTAGGCCAGATGGGTTTCAGCAAGCAACCTTAATTGTACTCTAAAGCAATATATTTGGCATAATCTGTCACACATTTCAGATGTGCCATCTAAAGCAGAGCAGAATTATATGATTTTCATAAAATTTTTGGCCAGAATTATGGCATTAAGAAATTATACATGTGACAAATAATAGTGATAAATAGGATTTTACCTATCAAAAAAATTTTAAGTTCTTAGAATACTTAGAAAAAATGGAAAATAAAGGTATGATACAAGAGTGATAGATATTCACTATTATCATATGATTCTGCTCCACTTTAGATGTTTCCCTTTTATGGATACTTAGGTAATATTATACAATCCAAAAAAAGCAATTTTATTTCTCTTTAAAACTGAAATTTGGGTTATATAAGAACCTAAAAAAGGAAATTATTTATCAATTACTTAAATTTTGGCCAGAATTACCAGAATTACCAAATTTAAAAACACCAATAAACGGTAATGATCACTGCTGGTGATAAATAATAATATTCTATAAAACTACAAAAATCCATATAATGATATCTATATAAAACTACCAAAAAAAATTCCATTTAATAATATAAAACTAATTATACAATATCAATATTAAAAATAATAAAAGAGAAAAAAAATAAAGTTACAAAAGAAAGACATATATAACATTTAACTTGTAAACTTCTTGTAATAACATAAAAATCAAAATTAATTATGTATCAAAATATATTACTTTTGCATTGAAAATAGTATTAATAGTTTCTTTTTCTGTTGGATTAGCTTTTTCTTTTTCCTTTTAATTTTTTTTCTTTTCATGATTTTTTTGTTAATATAATTTAAATAATCTTAGTTTAAAATAAAATTAATTAAAACTAATTCAACTTATCAATTATAAGCTTTTGCTAATTTTGTTTAAATCTTTAGGTTAGATTAAATTCATCTCTAATAATGAGTTATTTTATCATTATTATTATTAACTTCATATTTAAGCATTTTGATATCTGTTACTTCATTTCTGATTTTTTAGCATTATATATCCATTTGGAAGTGTTCTCAAGCAGATTGCTATATGTGAAATAAGTATCATTATTATATATTTATTCTTACTATTTTTTCGTATATTAGATTTCCTTAGCAATACATTATTACAAACTCTATAAAAGTATACAATTTGGCTATCAATCAGATATTTTGAATATTAAAATTTAGCTAAAATTTGAACTAAATCAGCCAAAATTTAGTCAAATCATCATATATTAAAACTTCTTATTTTGACTAATACCCATAAAATAATAAATTATAGATACAATATAAATAAATTTAAAAACTAAATTAAACAAAGCTAAAAAATATCAATATTCATTTTCTGCTTTACATCTTGAACATTTTTAAATAATCTTTTCACTATGATTTTTTTTGCTTATTTTATATTAACTTGGCTTACTAGCTGTAATTATACATGATTTTCTTTATTTATATCTAAAGAGCCTTTAACTGCAAAAATGAAAGCACATCCAGAAAAGGAACTAAAATATTGCTATTTATTCACAATTCCAGAATTTTGTAGAAGCTTAATATTAAGATCTTTAGTTATTATTAACATAAAAAAATATTTTTTAGATGCTGCTTTATTTTTTTCTTTAATATAGTTAAAGGTCGAATTATCATTTAAAAGTTTGTATTACTGGACTTCATTTTTACCGTCAGGTAAATCTAACCTAATAAGTGCATTTCTGTGTAGAGTGAATATCTTATTGATAATATAATGGGTGCATTTTCAAATATCAATTGTATTGTGTTCACATTCAATATACCATTATTTGGAATTTGTTTGAGTAGAACGTATATTAATTTGCTGACTTGAAATATCCAAATGTAGATGATAGTTTATGTATTTGATATTGCCATTCAATTTAGCTTTATAATGTATTTCTGATATTAATACTATTTTACCTTTATTAATTATTCTAGATTTTAAACAAGAAAATTAGCATTAAAAATCTCAAAGTTCTGCCAAGTGCAATATCCCAAAACTAAACATTTATTCTCTTTTGATAGGTACTTCTAATAGTCATCAAATCATCAGTATTAAAGGTCAGTAATAGTCATCGAATCACCAGTATTGAAGGTTAAGTACCCTTTCATCAAGAAATTGTTTAGTTATGATATAAAGCCATATGTATGGCATAATAAGATAACTTTTATCAGAGTTATCTATTTTTTCAAAATAGAACATTCTAGTATGAGTGATTTCATCAGGTGTTAATTTTGTTTTAGTTGTAATCAGTCTATAATCACTTAAAGTTGTATAAGTTAGTACTGCTCTTATGATTTTCTTTGCATCATTCACATCATATAAGAAAGCTCTTTTATATCAAGCTGGCTATAAAACTTTTTTATAAAATTACCATTTTTAATATCATTTTTAAACAGAGTTTATTGCAAAACTTCTAACGCTCTCCTATATCCACTACAATTTCTGACTAGGAGGTATATGATAGCATTGTCAATTTTAAAAATAGGATAAAAATCAATAGTTATTAGTTCTGTCATTGTTATCATACAGCATGTGATATAAAATATGTTTTCCAATAAAAGTTCTCCAATGGCTATCAAAGTTTTATAGAATTTAGATTCTTTACAAAAGTCATTATCTTTACTTTTCATTATGTTTTGCATGCTATCAATTACTAATATGATGGTAGCACTCTCCTACTTCTTGTTTTCATATTTTGCAACCAAATTCAAAATATCCTATGGAAATATTAACTTATATTTTGCAATTATAGTATCCAATTTCTCTTCAAGAAGTTGGAAGAGCATTCAAGTAGTAATAATTATATAACTATCCTTTTTAACAAGTCTTAAGTTATGACTATTTTAAGATTAACATGAAATACCTATGCTTTCTCAAGCCAACTTTTTAGTTTAGGATCAGATATAATTCTTAATGTTGTTTGATATAATTTGGTTGTATTATGAAACTTTCCAGTTCTAGGTTTAGAAATGAAATGATAAAATGGTATCTCTGTTTTGTCTCTAACATTTTCCTTAAAACTTTAATAATATTTCTTAATCATCTCTTGCAACATTTTACATAGATTTTTGTTTAATTGGTAATTTCACTGCAAGCCAGTACTGGAAAAAAAGGGTTTTAGTTTTTGTACGGTAGCAAATCAGTCTTAATATTAGAAAAAAATTGAGTTTTTATTACTACATACCAGTAAAGAATTCATTAGTAACTTTTAATTTTTGTACTAAAGCAAAAAAAAGACCAATTATTAAATATGACCAAATATAGATTACTATCAAAAAGGTTAGTACATCATACTCGAGTTAACTAATTATTATAATGCAAAGGCTTACCTTGATGTTCATCTAAATCTATAGGTACGTGATAAAGAACAAAAAAAGTTTAGTCATAGCATTACAAACAGTATAACGGCTTTATAATGATAACATATTAGATATAGTACTAAGAAAATCTTTCAAAAGGTTCTATTTATCTTCAGGCTTTTTGTGACTTTTAAAGGCCAAAAGCAATTTGTTTTTCTTTTCTAAATTGTTAATTAGATAAATTTGTAATTTTTTAGTTTCTTTTTTTTTGAGAAAGCTATTGATAATGTTATAAATATTTAATATATTATTAAAGATTTGTTTTGAAAGAAGTAAAATATAATGGATGAAAAATAATTTTCTGAAAAGGTTTATATTAGATTTATTGATTATATATATGATTCAGAATAAACTTTTGTCAAACTTGATTATCAGTTGAGAATATGTTTTGTAAGTTTGAACTCATCAGTTGATAAAATACATTTATTTTTGATCTAAACCTAATATCATTAATAAATTTGAGTTATTGTAAAATATTATGATATTTTATTACATCTAATACATATTTATTTTCTAATAATATGCTTTAAATTGAAAATATTAGAGAAGCAAATCAATGTATAATACTACGGAAGTACACAGATCCTAGACCATTTAATATAAGTTCTAGCATTAAGTTATTTCTTTGCTCTCTCTTTTTTAAGAAGTTTGATGCTTAATTTTTTTTATTACAAGCCAGATATGGGCAAATTATTTTTCATTGATAAGCAAATATTTGAAAATGTATAANTTATATTTATTAATTTTTTTTATTATTGCTAAAATTTGTTATATTAATATAAGAGAAAATTTATTCATCACTTAGGCAATATTATTACCTCTTCTAATTACCTAGCATCATTAACAAAAAATTACTTTTACATGATTCATAATATGGCGCAAAATAGCATTTAAACTTTGATTGGCTTAATTTAAGATCATATAATAAGAAAAAAAACTCTGTTTNTTTCAAGTAAAATTAATTATNATNTTTATAACAAATACTAAATTTTAATAAAATTTACATTTAAAATTAGCATTTGTTTATTGTTTTAATTAAACTTAATAAAGTACAAAAGTAAAAAAATAAAGTATAAAAATGCTAATTTTTTTAAAAAAAACTTGAGTATTACATGAAAAATACTAATAACTATGTAAATATTCTAAGTTAATTTAATAAAACTTAATATCTGAATATTTCTACACCTGCTGGACAATTTTGCTTAATCTACCAAGATCTGTTTCATTTAACTAAAGTGCTAAAATTATAGTGTGAAGTGAAAAAAAATAAACATGTGACACAGTATGGTAATTTTATACAAAAAATACTAATACTTTTATGAGTATTTAAGATATCTTAATAAAAAATTATTTTTGAATAGTTCTATATCTGTAGAAAAATTTGCTTAATCTCTCAAAAACTGTTTCATTTAACAAAGTGTTAAAATTATACTATAAGTAGAAAACAAGGGTAGCATAGTAATTTTATAAAAAAAAAAAAATATAAATATTATATTTTATTAGTTCTATATCTGCTAAAAACTCTTTATTTAATTATTTATTAATATAAATGAAATGAAAATTGAATACAAAAAAAAAAATAAATATATTTATTTAAGATCAAGCCAATAAAATTAAGTGTCACATTTGCTACAATATGTATCACATGAAAGTGATTTTTTGTTGGTATTACTGGGAAAGATATTTTGATTACTGTATTTCTGAATTTTTTTTTTTTTAGATTTTTTTTTAATGTGAAAAAATTTTAAAATTAATAAAATTACCAGGGTAGTTTAATAAAAACCATATATATGAAATTATATTAAAATAAATTAAAATAATAAATGCCATTATAATTATACAAAAAATATTTGAATTACTTTTCAAGTTCTTAAAGTACATTTTTATAAAGTTTGATTCTATACACATATACATTTTAATAATATAAAAAATCATACCTTATAATATGGATTGCAATTAAGATAAATAAAGCAAATTATATTTAATTTAAGTATATATTATGTTAAATTTTTTGTCAATATTAATTTTTTTTAAATAGGATACTATCTCACTTCTAAACCCATTAGAAAAAGTTACAAAATACTTATCAGGAACTTCTTATCCAATAATGGGTGAAATTTGCCTAGTTTATTTAGAGATTTAGTTATATCTAAAAAGATTTGAGAAAGATGATAATAATACACAACATGAAGTAGCAAATTTAATATTCAAAAAAATTGATGAATATTGGAAAATTATCGATAAATTTTCAATTACATTAGCAATATTAGATTCTCGCAATAAGCTAATAGTTTTTACAGACCAATCAAGTGCTCGTCAGCATATTTGAACTATCTATGACATATATAAAGAATATGCAAATTTCTTAAACTCTTCATCCACAAATTCAATTCCAAATACTCCTAAAAGTGCTTGCCAATATTTTTTACAACTTCATCAAGAACCAAGTCAAGCTACATCTGCAAATGAAGTTATTTCAATGATAGAGCCAGAAAACTTTAAATTAAAGTGTTATCTTGCATTATTAAATGAAGAGAATATTGACCCACTTATATGGTGGTAGGCACATGCTAGTGAATTTCCAATTCTCTGTGAAATGGCAGAGATTTTTTAACAATTCAAGCTACAAATTACAAGTAATACATAAAGTATTAATGGTGAAAGTTTAAAAATTTTTTAATTTATAGTTAAATTTTAGTTTAGATATTAACTTCGCGACACTATTATTACACAAACTAAATTTATTAATAATCGACAACTCTTGTGACATTTCCACTGACTGTTATTGTATGGTCAGTAATAGAGAAAACCTGTTCAAATATTACATATTACATAATTTTATGATTTTTAGAATACTCCAATATTTATATAAAAAAAATATTAGCAACGTAACTTTACTTACAATTTCCCTTTACGTCACTGATTGAACTGATTAATACACTTGAAAGTTCGCAAATACCACCCAAATATATGTCTTTCATAGTTATTTTTCATAAAACATAAGCAAGAATTTGTAATTTAGATGACAGTTTTTGTAAAAATTTCAAGTTTCTGTTTTATATAATTAATTATTTTATTGCAACTTTGCAATTATTACAGTAATAATAAATGAATTAATTATTTTTTTTAACATAATAATTTCACCAACCATAGATCCTTTTCCAATCCTATTCAGTTTCAAGTTATTGAAGAATTTTATTATATACAGTACATGGACTGGAATTTTTTCTTTATAATTCAACAGATAGTTCAGTATTTATTCTTCATGTGGCAATACTTTTCTTCATTTTTTGGACACCTGGATATCAACTGCATTTCGAGGTTCACTTTTTATCACATCTTGTTTGTAAATTACTAGCATTCGTTCTAAACCATTTTTATAACACGTGACCAATTTTTCATATCCCTCTTTATATAATTCAGGTGGTTCAAGATCTTTAAAAATNTCATGAGATAACGGATCTATCATATCAAAAATTATAACTAAATCTTCAATCAACTTCTATAGTACTTCCCTTCTGGAATCAATAGCGCGTTCACTCTGAGAAATTGAAGTGTCTTCAAGATATTTGCTTAAAAGTAAATCAATCCTATCCCTTTCTGATTGTGCTGCTTTAATACTCGCCTTTAATTTTGTTTCATTAATAACATTTCCAGTAATATTTTGTTTTATAAAGTGGACTCCAAACATTTCGAGGGCTTCGTCAAAACTAAAACAAACAGGCTTTTAGTCTTCATTTTTATCATCAGTATTCTTTGGTATTCTGAATGCTCCAACATATTGCAAAGTTTTATTTAATTTTGGATACTTGGTTAAGGTAGAGAAGTGCTGAGCAATCGCTACTACATAATTAGATTTGCCAGCACTTGGAAAAAAAGGTGAAGCTGCAGCAAGTGCATCCCGTTGTAAATTATGATTTTCAATCCTCATTCCTATCTGATGTGCTTTTCACATTCCAGCTCACTGGTAATAGAGGTACCAAACTTTTAATAAAATGTTTGTGTTATTATTTTCATCTGTTATTTCAGACAAAAGAATATTTTTTTTCTTTATAAATATATTGATTGCAACCCCAACTGCTAACCACAAAAGGTCTAAGACTCTAAATATTATTTGATAATCAACAGCTGCTTCAAACTTATCAAGAAATCAAACACCTAATCTTCTTGCTAAATTTAAAAACCTATAGCTGGAGAATAAAACAATTAGAACTGAGCAGAAATCTTTTAAGGTATGCCATTGTCTAAGCAATAGTCTTAATTGAGGTCATTGTGCTTAACATCTCATTAACTGATAAAAAATTGCCTCATTAGCAATGATATCAAGATACCTATTTTCTTGTAAATTAAAATTAGCTTTATACATATTAGCAGCTTTAAAATTGTTTGATCTGAGTTAGGGCTATCAGCTGGCTCAAGAATTATGACGTAAAAAGAAAGACCTTGGCAATCATGTTCAAATTCTGTTAGTATTTCCTTTTTTATTATTTCTGCATCAAAATTTTTATTATATTCTACATTTCTTTCATCTGTTCGTTGGGTATTTAGCAACCTTTCCAATATATTTTAAAATCTATTTAGAACTTCTTTTATGATAAAGTTTATACCAAATATATGGGTGGCTTCATTATTTAAGGCAATTACTTCTTCCTGATGTGATGCTAGATGATTGGAAATCTTTAATTGAAATACCATTCGTAAGGTTGCATGTGAAGTGTCTCAAGTAGTATCATAAATATTTCCAAATGAAAATGCTTTTTGTTTAAAGTCGATGTTTATCTATAATTGCAAGATTTCACATATTTAATTCTTAATATAGCTTTTGTATAGGAATAACTTTATTAACACGTTCTCTCTCTATATTTCATTTATGATGTTCACTATATCTGATTACACTCCATACAGTAAAAAGATAATGAAGTAATGATAATAATTTTGGTTTACGTTGTTATGTCTAATCGTTCTTTTGATTCCTTTATCTTAACTTTTATTCTTTTAAGTTTGAAATAAAAATTAATTAAGTTTATGATGATAGAGATAACAATATTTTAAGTTTATTGAGTACAGTTCACTCTTTAATTGGTAAACGGTATAGTATTTTTGAGGTAAAAGATATTTTATTATTCAATTGAAGTTACAAGAACTGAAGAGAACTTAATAAAATTCTCAGGATATTTATATAAAAATAAAATATAATAAAAAGATATTAACTATCCTAAAGATAATAAATATATTAAATATAATAAATATAATAAAGAAATTAAATATATTAAATATCTTAACTATCCTAACTATCACTAAGATCATTAATATCACTACTATCATTAAGATCACTGTGATCATGAAAATCACGATCATAGAGTGGCATAATATGGCACAGTAAATCAGCGCAGTAATGTTTCATACTAACAATATGCTAAACTGCTCAGTACACTAGTTAACCAAATGCTACATGAAGAAAAGGCTATACCAACAAGAACAGAGGCAAAGAAAGTAACTATTTTTGTAATTGTATTTTTGGGTAAAGTTTTTGTGATTTGTTCCCAGTGTTTTCTTTTTCTATTACTAACAGCAAGTTTTCGGTTGAAGATTTCAATTAACAATCCCTGAAAAAACTCTGTAACAAAATCTGAAAATGCATAATAATATTCTAAAAGCGATTTTGGTGAGTTTAATGAATCTTTTTTCTCATTTATTGCCTTGTGTGATTTCCAAAGTTTAATTCCAAATTTTTGTCCTAAACTTTCATAGTTAATTGTTTCTGCATCATCATGAATCTTATTTTTGAGGAATATATCAAGAAAGAGAATTTGTATGATGAAAAGGCTTAGCGGAGATTCATCTGATTCTGTATTATTAGTAGTAGATGATATAGTTTTAGTTGAAGATGTGGGAAGAAAAGGAAGAATAGCTTTAACAATAGATTTTAAAATATCATCTTTTTTTGTCTCTTCGTCTGTATTGGAAATATTAATAAGCCAATTTGCAATTATTTTAATTCCTTTTGTAGTATCTTTTTCATGCAATTGAATACAATTTGATTTTTTATCTCGTCCTGTACATTTATGAATATGTCCACCCAATTGTTTATAACAAGTACAACAAATGTATCTTGGTTTCTTTATTTCATTAAAAGTAGGCTTTGATATAAAAGAATTCCTTAATGCATTACAATGTACCACCCCGTTACAAGATACTTGGATATTTTATCCATTAATTAACCAAGAATGGCTACTACATCCTTCTCCTCAACTAAAGAAAATTACAAATTTTTTACATCTTAAGCATCTTTGATGCTGGACTATTGCATCTGTAAACTCTTTAAATATTTTTTTCTTGGGATTGTGAATTTGGTTTTAATCATACAAAAAATGTGAATCACAAACCCCTAATTTTAAATGATCATTATTGACTTGTTGAACTGCATCTCGATCTATTTGCCATGTTCCAAATAAATTTCGCATTTTTCTAATTTTGTAAGTTTCACCATACCATTTAATTACACCATGAATATTATCAATAATTACACAAAGCAAAAGTTCATTGTATTTTTTGCTTGTGGATCCTTCATCATTTGGTATTATTTCATCTTTTTCTTCTTGCTCATTATCAAAGTTTTGTTCATTATTGTCTTGTTCTAATTCTGTTTCAATATCATTATCATACTTACCTATATATGCTTCCATTTCAATATCATCTTCATCTTCATGAGCTAGCATTTCACTTAATGCATTACTAAACCTAATGGTAAATTGGTCAAAATTACTATCTAGTTCAAATACTTCATCTTCACTGTCCATTAGGTCATCCTCGCTAGCATATTTTTGAAATAGTATGGAACTGTCAAGATTTGACATTATTAAAATACTCCAACTTTGGGCTCCTGATTGAATGGGTTGTAATTAAAACTTTCGTCAAGGTGAAACTTATACGATAATATTTCGAACATGTACTTTTACGTTACTTATTTCGTAAAAAGGTGTTACATTATGTAAATTCAGTGTCGATTTTAACTAAATTTGGGCCGGCATTATAATTTTGGCCAGAGTTACGAAGGTTTGACCAGAATTATAATTTTAAAGATCACCATTTTTAACCAATCGAATTAATTTTTGCCAATTTGGATTTTATATATGCATTATATACCTTAAGACAATGCTATATTAAAAATTTGCATGACGATATCATAGTACAAAAAATCTCCCACCAATTTGGTGTGACATTTCCATTGACTGATAACTAAAACTCGAAACCGTCTATTACCAGAAACAGCAAGAGCTTCTTTATGTATGAAAAGTTGGTTATCAAACAACTTAGTAAAAGAGATGTAATTCATGAATTTTTATACTTATTATATTAGTTATTCATTATACTATTTTTCTTATCAATTATTTAATGTAACAAATTAAATATTATAATTATTAAATAAATTTATTTATTATATTAAAAGTTACATCATTGAATTTAAAGTGTCAAAAAATAAACTAAATTAAAAACAAAGAAAATTCACTGAAGATTCCAAGCTAAAAAGAAGCCGAAACTACACAAAGATAATAAAGAAACATTAGTAACGTCCCTTAAAAACAAAAATCATTAAGTTTCGAAGTTTCATTACCTCGAAACATATATCCATGATCCAATAATAGAAGCCCTGGAGGTCGAAATCCTAAGGTCCATGCCGAAGTCAAAAGTAACTACAAAAAGAAACCCAAAGTCAAAGTTGAAGAGCCCAACCCGAAAGACCAAAAAAAGAAAAACTTAGTCTTTGACGAATAGTACAAAACAAAATCTAAAATAAGAAAAAAACTTTACCTGCAGCCGTGAAGAATCCAGCCGAACCCTAAAGAAAAAAAAAGAAAAAAGCGTTAGAAATAAGAAAATTGAAATAAAAACGAAAACTAAAAAAAAAAGCAAAAAACATACCCACCATCTTGACCAACTGAATTCTNAAAAAANAAAANAAAAAAGAAAGTAAAAAAGTTAGTGCGAGAAATAAGCAAACGAAAATAAAAAAAAAACAAAAAAAAGAAGGTACCTAACGAAAGACCGAAAGACCGAAGAATCTAAAAAAAAAGAAGGATATTAGACATTAACGAAGTGAAAATTAACAAATAATTAACAAATAAGAACGCGAAATACAAAAAAAAGAAACTTATGAATTGTAGGTTTCATTTTTTTTTTAATCTGAAAAAAAAAGATTACCTGAGCCGATTGATTTGGTTTGAGTCGGTTTGAGTCGGTTTGGGTCGGTTTGGGTCGGGTGAGTCGGCTTAAGTCGGTTCGAGTTGAACCGCTTCGATTCGGTTTAACCGCTCCGCAGAGCTGGAACCGAATCGAACGAGTCGCTCCCATCCCTAATTGTGATTGGCTAGTTTATGACTAATTACTTTCATGATCATGCAACTGATCATTCGTTTGCTGGTTATTAACCTACTACGGTCTATTAAAATTTAAAGGAATATTGTATAGGTTGTCATTCCAGCATTGAGCAATCGCAGAAAAAACATTAAAAATACTAAGAAATAATAACTTTATTAAAAAGTAAAAGTGAGTAGACCTTGTTTGTTGAGACAGAATACAGGATGCTTTCTCCGAAAAGGTAAGAAAAAAAACAATAAATGATATATTTAAGCACGACAAGCAACTAAACAAGCAGCATAAACAGTAGCAGCAAGAGCCATACAAGTTGCATAAACAGCGGGATTTATAAAACCAGCAGAACACAAAGTACATGCTGTTAAATATGTTTGATAACAACCATCTTCACAACCAGGATTAGCAATAGGTCTTGATTCTTCAACTTCTTTTTCTTGACTGTTCAACTTTATATTTTTTTCTTGAATTATGCTCTCAGTTATATTTTTTCTAGCGATCTTGTCAAAATAATTAAATTCCTTTTCAACCGTATGATGAGAGATTGCATAATTCAATCCAACTAATTTTAAAATTCAATAAAAAATTTAATAATATAAATTCATAAAATATAAAAAATAAAATAAACGTGATATACTTTTAAATGCGTCAGCCGTGACACCATTAATCAAAGAAAGAACATGAAGACCAGTATCTTGGATTGCTGGCTTTCCAAATTGGTTATAATATGAAGGCACCTAATACATAAATCGGTTTTTAAAACATTACAATACAAGGTATATTTTAACATAATGTATTTTGAAATATAAATACCGTGATTACAACATCTTTAATTACTTCTTGTGCGGCATCAATCAATGATAACGCAAATAGCGCTATCAAAGTAATTAGTAGAAAAAAAATGGGTTTCATTTTTCAGACATACGAAAATTGGCTGCTTGAAAACTTAAAATGGAAAGTTACTAGTAACCTGGTTATTTTATATGTTTCATAAATATTATTTATCACATATGATACCTTATAAATAATAAAGTAAGTGCATCGTGTGATTAGAAAATGAACAATAATATACGTGAACAATAAAATAATTATTTAATAATTACGTATAATTCTTTAAAAATTAACTTTATAGAGAAAGGCAACCTGGCAATGTTCTACTGTATTACATCAAAAATTTCCCACAGCCGTACATATCTCACCTTTCATTCCAAATACAGTATATTTAGCTTACACATGGAAAATCTGTTTAGGGAAGGGCCAGAAACTTTCCCTTACGTATGCGGCCCAATCCAATCTGGGCTGAAAAACCACTACAATTTTCCCTCGAAAATGCGGATCTAGTGACGGAATTATAATAACGTAAACACAATCGTCATTTATATGATATTATTTATCCTATTTTGAATTCTTGTACGTTGTAATACAATTTCTTATAAAGGTGAAATAAATATAAGTCTTATCAAAAGATCATCAAAACGCTTTTTTGGTTCCACGAATTTATCGCAAGCCGTCGTTGACAAAAGGTTAATGTTAATGTCTAGACATGATGTACCATTAACCTTCGACGGCTTGCGATAGAAAATTGTTAAATTTACTAAAAATGGATATAAAAAATTAAAGTTTGTTCCAAAAATTCGGTAAATTTACTATAAAAATAAAATTTACTATATTTGGGGTATGTCTAAAGCGGAGCAGAATCACGTGATTTTCGTAAAATTTTTGGCCGGAATTAGAAATTATGCATGTGACAAATAACAGGTGATAAATAGGATTTCACCTATCGAAAAATTCTGTCCCTAGAATACTTAGGAAAAATGGAAAATGAAGGTGTGACGCGGGGGTGACAGATATTCACTATTATCACGTGATTCTGCTCCGCTTTAGACGTCCCTATATTTGGTAATAATGATCAGCATGATCTAGACATTAACCTTTTGTTAAGGACGGCTTTCCATAATTTTCTGGCTCAATTTTTTATCTCATTGATTTTCAATAATCACATTCATCAAATTTAAAAAAAAAAAATTTCTAAGAATTTATATTCTTTATTATTAATGCTTTTTTACAATGTTCAATATTAAATAATATTTTAACATCATATGGAAATCGCAAATGTATTTTTTTTTTTTTTAAAAAAAAAAAAGAAATAGAAAAAGAATACTGCATCACATACTCTTACATTTTTATTATTTTCCATACTAATTTATTTTTTAAAGAAGGAAATATCTTTTATTTTCTACCTTTTAAGAAAAATGAAGAAATGATACAGTACATAAAAATTATAGTATGCATTTTTTAAAAAGTTTAGGTATGATACTGTGCCATAAATTTTACTTTTCGTTTCTTAATTATAATTTATTTATTAAAGAATGAAATATTTTTTATTTTCTATTTTTTAAGATCAAACAGCATTCTGCTAGTAATAATTGTAATTTAATGGCTATTATTTCTTAATCTTTTAATAAAGTATTTTTTTTCTAAAGATTGTTGTAATTGATTAATTTTTTCTTCTTATAACTTGATTTTATTTTAATGATTTTGTTTTAATCTTTAAACATCTCGTACATTTTTTTGATATCCTTAATTTCTTCGTTTAACTCCTTAACGATCATTTGATGTTTATTGTTTTTGTTCGTCAAATCTTTATATTTTTCTTCTAAATTATTATATAACTTGTTAGATTTCTGGATTTCATCTTGAAATTTTTTCTTTTCTTCCTCATGGATATTCTTTAAATCCGATACTTCTTTTTCTAATAAAGCATTAATATTTTCTAATTTTTTCTCTAAATTTGTAATTTTTTGCCGTGATTGGTCAGTTTTTTCTTCTTGAAACTTGATTTTGTTTTGATAATTTTGTTCTATTTGTTGAATGTCACATATATATCGTTCATTGATGTCTTTAATTTCTTCTTTTAACTCCTTAACAATCATTTGATGTTGATTTTTTTCTTTATTGCTTTTGTTTATTAGAGCTTCATATTTTTCCTGAAATTTTCTCTTTTCTTCTTCAAGATTTTGGATAGTATCAAATGATCGTGTTAATTGGATACGAATATTGTAGGTATATGGTGTAATGCTCTCAAATACACCGCTACTATTGTTACATTCCGGATCTTTAAAAGAAAATAATTTCTCTTTTATTTTTTTTTATCATTAAATATAAAATTCAAATTAAAAAATTAAATAAATTCTTACCACTTGTCCATTTCAATCCATATTGTACAGCTAATTTTTAAAAATAAAATATTTAAAACATCATAAATAAATTTTTAAAATTGAAATGAAAGATAAAAAAATATTATTCTAATATTATTCTTTTAAACATTCTTACCTCCTTCCATAATAGCGGTAATGGGATGTGGCGGTATATAAATGGTTCGTACCTTTTTACTAAATTCTTGTTTAATTCTTAATTGTAAGTATTTTGATTCGCTAAATATACCGACCAATAATAATGTAGTACAATCATTATTCGATTGATTTATTAATCCTATAATCTTTTCTATAACAGGATCAAACATCGCCTTAACATCTTCAAACATTAGACTTATGCTCCATTCAATTTCTTTCATGTTGTCAAAATATTCTCCTTCACAATAGTGTGTTAAAATAGGACAAAATTCTAAATATTTTAATATATTTTAAAAATAAAAATTAATATTATGTATAGTATGGATTTTTAAAAAACAAATTAATAAATAGTGTAAAATTTACCATCTAAATCCAAATCGATAGGTTTAAATTCTGATTGAATTCCAGTAAATTCCATTTTAACCATTCTACAAAATTCATGTATCATATATTGAAGTTGACCATAATGATTTTCTTTAACAAGATTAATTGCAGAAGATCCAACTTTACATTCTAAAAATTTAAGAAATTCTTGATCTACGAAATTATCACCACAATCATCTCTATTTTCTTTCCGTCATTACACTAAGTCTTTCACCTTCCAAAAGCTGTATTGTTGTTGAATCTACTGCGCCACCTCCACAATTAACCACCATAAATGTTTCTAACAAATTTAAAAAAAAATTTAAAAGTTGAAACAATTTAAAAATTACTAGAACTTGTTACTTACCACCAATTGTCAAGTTATCTTTTAAGAATTTTATACAATGAATTGCTGCAGCTTCAGCTATTAAAAAGAAAAAAAATTTTTTAATTGTGATAAACGTTGATCAACGTACAGGCGTGATATAGCTGCAACAAACAAATTCAGACTTACGTTCTGATATAAATTTTAAATTTTGACTATATTGATCCTTCAATAATCCTGCCTTAAAGAGACATTCTTTCATAATCATAGTAGCATTATAATCAAATTCGGCGGGAACCTTTAAATAATTTTTCAAAAAAAAAAGATAAATAAATAAATTAATCAAAATTCAACAACAATAAAGAAACAATTAAATATATTTACCGTTAAAACAATTAAAACTTGATTGTAAAAATCAATAGAATCATTCATTGTCTGTTTTACGACTTTACCAATTTCATGAAGATAATCAGTAATAGCTTTTTTATAGTTAAGTCCATTCGGTAAAGAAGATTTTTTTGACACTTTTCCTAAATGTGATTTAAACAATTCAACGGGTTTTTTATAAATATTCTCTTTCAATGCTGAAAATCCCCATGATTGAACATTCTTATATTCATCATCGTATAATAATATTGTTGGAATTTTAAATCGTCCATAATATTCTTGCCATTCTGAATGCACAATAATGTTTGGTATTTTTTTATGTGCGTACGCGAAACCCTGGAAATAATAAAAAAGAATAAATTCGATATGAATATCAACATTAATTTATGAAATACTTTTGTTTGTACTGAATCATAATAAGATCTTATACGTACTGAATGAGTAGTTCCGAAATCTATAAAAATTCATAATGAATATTTTAGCTATAAATGATTAAATAATAAAGATAGTGAATATTATTAAATGAACGCATGCGAATTTACTTACCGATACCAACAATAACACAATAATCATCCATGTTTTAATATTAGAAAAAAAAATAAATAAAAGAAATAAAATAAATAAATAAATAAATAAAAAATAATAAATATATAAGAATTATATTTTTCTTACCATATATAATATCAAATGACTAAACCATAAACTTCAGAAAATTTGAAAAAATAATTTATTACGAAACAGGAAAAAGAACAACAACCTTATTTTGTCATATGAAAATAAAAATAGACGACGATTGTAGATAAAAATTTCTCTTTAAACAATCATTTATGGAATAAAAAGATTCTATAAATGACGAGTAATTAGACCCAAAATGGAAATATTTTCATTATTTAGGCTTTGGCGGCAAAAATGATAATAGAAATTATTCGGTCTTAATGTTGTGCCGATTTCATTTATTTCCAATTTTAAACAAAGAATATTCTGTCATTACAAAACAAGAATCAAAGAGGAAAATCATATTTCACAATATATTTATTTATGCATAATCGATTTACCTCACATTGTCACACATACTTTAAATTCATATAAATTTTCACTATCGTTCCATTTATTCCTAATTAACAAAATTTTGACTCCAATTTTAAAAACATGACATCTTATCGAAACCAAATTCGATTAGCAGAAGCGATATCTACTCTTGAAGTAGAGAAAAAAAAGCTTCAAGATGAAATTGAAGAATCAAATAAAAATCTTGATCATTTTAAATTATTATGTGATAATTTACAAAATGACAATGAAAACTTGACAAATGAGAATGAGAATCAACAAGAAAAGATTAATAATTTGGAACGTATTAATCAACAATATCGAAACACAATGACACCACAAGTACGACAAATTAATGAATTGCGACAATCGAATGAAAGTATTTGGAGCTATCAAAACAAAATCAGGATATTAGAGTATGATTTAGAATTGAAAGAAAATCAAATTAATAAGTTAAATCAAAGAAACCTAAATTTAAAGGGAAAATCAGAAAAACTTGATCAAGAAAATACTTTATTAGAAAAAGAAGTATCGGATTTAAAAAATATCCATGAGGAAGAAATGAAAAAATTTCAAGATGAAATCCAGAAATCTAACAATTACAAATCATTATATAATAGTTTAGAAGAAAAATATAAAGATTTGACGAACAAAAACAATAAAAAGATAAATCAACATCAGATGATCGTTAAAGATTTGAACGAAAAAATTAAGGATATTAAGGAACGAAATGCACGTGATGTTCAACAAATAGAACAAAAGCATCAAAACAAAATCAAGTCACAAGAAGAAAAAATCAATCAATTACAAGAATCTTTAGAAAAAAATACTTTATTAAAAGATGAAGTATCGAATTTAAAAAATATGCAAATTCAATTAATACAATCATTTGAAGAAGAAAAGAAAAAATTTCAAGATGAAATCAATAACTATAAATTATTATGTAACAATTTACAAGAAAAATATAAAGAATTCAATGAAGAAAAAAATCAACAT
>QKYT01000607.1:28296-40990 GCA_003550305.1 Glomus cerebriforme
AAAACAGAATCATCAAAACAAAATCAAGTCACAAGAAGAAAAAATCAATCAATTACAACAATCTTTAGAAAAAAATACTTTATTAAAAGATGAAGCATCAAATTTGAAAAATACGCAAATTCAATTAACACAATCATTTGAAGAAGAAAAGAAAAAATTTCAAAATGAAATCAGTAATTATAAATTATTATATAATAATTTACAAGAAAAATATAATGAAGAATTTAATGAAGAGAAAAATCAACATCAAATAATTGTTCAAAAATTAAATAATAATATTAAAGAAAATAAAGAACAATATTCAAGGAAGGTTCAACAATTAGAAAATCAAATCAACAGTATTAACAATTCACAAGATTCTGAAAATAATAATTTACGTCAAAAAAACAAAAATTTAAAGAAAAAATTAGATGATCTTGTTCAACAAAACTCGTTATTAAAAGGAGAAACACAATCCGCTATTGGAATCGCAACAATTGCAACAAATTTTAGTTTAAATGATGAAAATAATAATAATGATAAACTTAACAAAGATATTTTAGAATTACATAATACATTAGAAAATTATGCAAATTTGAAATCTAAAATACAAATTAATATAAATGAAGTAAAAAATCTTTTGGATCAATATGGTTGTAAATTAGAGATTTCCGATAAAGAACCAAACAAACCACTTATTAAGGCTGTTTTACAACGTCACGTNCTTGAAGAAATACTTCGTCGAGCGGATTCCTATTTTAAACATNCAGATAATCAAGATCATNATCTCGAATCAAACATANTCTCTCAAACTATTANATTAACTAAGTTAATAGAAAAATTTCAAAATAATCGTCTTGGNGATNATGAGATATCTCNNCTTACGTTGATAAGATTACGTCAACAAGTTTATAATATGCTTTGTACTCAAGGATTTAACGATATAAAAAAATCTGATAATGAAAATTCAAAACATGATTTTATTAAAAGCTCCTCGTTAGAAATCAATGAGATGATGAATAAATATCGTATAATTAAAGATATTGAAAAGAAAGAATATGTAGATTCGTTAGCAGAAGATTTAATTAGAAATGTCATTAGAATCTTTCATTTCCGTTTATTCATTCAAGAACCGATAGCTCAATATCGTTGGTTTAAAAATAATGAAAAAATCAATAAATCTTTAATGAAAGGTAGTTGGAATGAGGATGATTCTGAAGATATGATTGTTGAAGTTTGTTCTTTTCCATTAATTTTTAAACCTTCACATCCAGATGGTTTTAAAGTTTTTACTCCNGCAAAAGTTTTTCCACCTCATAATATAAAAAATTGTTTAACGGAAAAATTAGGGAATACAGGATCATCTATCGAAAATATAGAATCTTCTGTCAAGTTAACCTACAAATAATTCCATTTTATATTACTCTTTTACGCTCATCATTAGTTTATTATATCACGTGAAACATAAATACCGGTGATGAAGGACCCCGAAATATATATGTAGGGGTAGGGTGCACTATTGCGTCGTCATCATAGAGAAATTTTATGAGGGTAGGTTAGGATTTGCGTACAAAATGAGGAATTTTTAATCAAAGTTAGGTTATCAGAATGCGTATTTTTAACAGATTTTCTTTTAAGTAGAAGGGTTAATTTGCGTATTTTTAGTATAATTTGCAGTTCATATATATTATATATGTAGTCCAAAATATGAACATTTCAATAAGGTTTCCATTACTTATATAATAAAATTACAATAAAAATATTTTTATTAATATTTTTTTAAACAAATATTATTTGCGGAAAAATAAACAATAAGTAAATCATATGATTAAAGTTCAGGAGACCAGTTTGCTTATTTTTTCCAATTATTCAGTGTAAAGTGTTAATTTTGCGTACTGATCTTATAAAATACCCTTGCGTACAGCTATTAGTAAAATCTTAAAAAGTCANCTTACCCCTACATATATATTTCGGGGTCCTGGTGATGATCACCACCGATACATAATAACAGATAAATTTTCTTAAAAATAAAAAATATTATTATTTTAAATATAAGTTAAATTTAATCATATAAATATTTAATTAGAACTTAAAATCAGTTTAAAAATCTAACTGATTAATAACCAATTAATCAACTCTTTAATCAGTTAATTCTAGCTGATATTAACCATTTGAATTAACGTGTAAAAAATTGCGTTAAAAAAAGGTAAAAAAAAAAAAAAAAAAAAAATTATTACAGTTTAAATAAAAAACATTGTTTATTAGACGGCACTCAAAATTACCAAGTAATTGAGATGTATAAATAGTTTGTGGATGAGTAGTTGATTGGTTAATTTCAATAGATAAAAGATGTGTTCGCTTCTTCGAATTGTTTTTTAATTTCACAATGTTGCTGTTTTAACTTTTATAATTTCGACTACTACATGAATAACTAAATAGATCGATTAATTCTTCAATTTCTGTAATATTTGTTCTATTGTCGTGATTTAAACTCCAACATCTTTTCATTAAATCAATATAACATTTCTACAACAAATACATTAAGACAAGATCCCTGGGTTCTTGACACCTAAATTAGTCCTAACCCTAATAAGGGCCATGACATATTACCTAATATTAGTTTCATAAGAAGTCCTACCCCTCCAGGTAAGATTTTTTCAACCAATAATCAATAAAAATGCATAATTTTGTGTCCCGTAAGATTTTGCTTTACCCCCACCCCCTAAAATATTACCTAAATAAAACTGAAAAAATTTTTTTTGTTAATATTTATGCATTTTTTAGTTTTTAAGTTTCTAACATATTTGCTGTCTTGTTCTTTAATGTAACGTTTATATAAAGCCTTAAACCAACATTTTTTATTAACGTTAATAAAAAGATTTTTATCCAAAGATAATTTTTTTACACTTTGTACAAGTTTATAATTGTTGATATTTTACTGAAAAAAACTAGGTTCAAAATGATTCAATCTATGAGACATGATTTTAAGTAGTTTTTACTTTATTAAATTATTAATTGTTAGTTATTTATTTATTACGAGAAAAAAATGCAAATTATCTCATAATTATTAAAAAAAATAATGATAATCTCAATTTGTATCGTTTTTATTTTCCCATTTTCTGTTTTTTTTTCATTTTTTTTTTTACCATTTGTCTTTAAAGCATCTGTATAATATAGTTGATTTGTTTATAAATTCTTCATGTTACTAATTTACTCTTCTTTTGAGTTCAGTATTCCTTTCAATTTCATTAATTTCTTTTAGATGGTCTACTTATTATATTATGTTCAATTTATTCCAATTCTCTTTTTTATACCACTTCAGTTTGGTGCTGTTGTAGCCCAAACGTAACCATGTCCCAAATCCGACTTGGGATATCCCAAATCAAACTTGGGACAATCCTATGTCCGAATCCCAAACAAAACTAGTAAATTTTAAATGTTTAAGTCGTATCTAAGACTGGGTTAGTTTGGGACATGGTCAAGTTTCGGATATAAGGTTTTCCCAAGTTTGATTTGGGATCTATTATGAGGAAGTCAGGAAGATCGACACACATAAAATAAAAGGAGTTATACGAATGAATAAATAGTAAATTAATTTCCCTTTTGTGCTGTGCGAATAAATCTTGGCCAGCATTGATCATCTAACGCGTGTCAGCCTCATCAATATGCACTATAGTTCATTTGAGCTAATTTATATTCATATTTAATTTGTAAAGATTTGAAGCTAATGTAATGGTTTTGAATTTTAAAGCCAATTTCAAGATCATTTTATTAAATTGGTTCTCATATCAATGAGATATTCCGTATTAACCCGACAACCCGGATTTTTCTTTTCTTTTTTTTGGGGGGATTTTTTAACCGATAAATAAAATTTACATACTGATATATCTTTTTTTTGTTATAATATTAGAATTGTAAAAAAAAAAAATTTGGTCATTTCGCATGTCACGTAATAATATAGTAAAGCTTTTTTATTATTGGTCATTCAAAAAAAAAAATTAAAAAATTTGCTCCGTTAATATGAGAGCCAAATTTTTTTATTATTTTAAACTAAAAAATTTTTAAATCAATTTTTGCGTCCCTTTCTGAACAACAGCCTTTAAAACCTTTATCCTTCTGTAAACTTGCATATAGTTTTTACTATTTATCATAAAAAAGTTCAGACAAAATATTTATGACTACTTTATTTTCATAATAAAATTTAAAATACTTTACTTTCTCATGAAAATTTGGAGATTATAAATTCATTTTTTTCGGTACAATATTAATTTGTTGTTAATTTTTAAATATTATTATTGAATGTTAAAGTTTTCAGATCGAAGATAATTATAGAAATTAATTTCAAAATAGTTTTTTTACTTGCTATAAAAGCAAGAATCGGCAGTGGTTTATTAAAGGGATCCAAGTAATTTTCTTTCACAGATACAAAGTTTGTTAATGAGAATTTTATTTATTAAATAATATTATGTAATTTTATTTACGCGATTCTGGATTAATTATCCAAAACACTACTTAACTTTCTTCAACTAATTCTAATAACAATTTAAATGCTTTAAATACCATTCAAATGCTCTTATATTTTTATCAGTTTCTATATTGTAAATAATAATTATTAACAACATAAGGTAAAATTATATTACAAGGAAATACAAATTTTTACCATTTTGATCATTATTATTAATATTTGGAGGTAATTCATCATCTTTGTTTACTTGTGACTTCAATTTATTTAAAATTTTATAAACTTCTTCAATATTAGGTCTTAGATTTGGTTCTTCATTCCAACAATTTTCATAAAGTTTTTGATATTCAGAATGTGTATTTTTAATCGGTGTTTCCCTTTCTCCGATTCAAAACATCTAAGCTATAGATATCTGATTTCTCATTTTGTTTATAATCATTTTTAACTAATATATTTTTTGCATGTTATAAAATAAAATTCAAATAAATAATTAATACTTAAGCTATAATGAAACAATAGAAATAAAATAATATGTAAATTATATATTACCAAGTTCCTATGAATTATTTGTTTAGAGTGCAAATATTTCAATCCGCAAGTAATATCTAATGCCATTTAATCTTGTCTTTCCATTGAAGTATTTGCATATTGTAAAACTATCAGTTAAATCTATAATTTAAAATAAGAATCAACGCTTTATGTGTAACAATTATCAAATGAAAATGAACCGATATAAAATTACAAACATTCAGTGATTCCAAGAAATTGATTAATATTAGGGTGATTATTTATAGCTTGATGTAAAAGTTTGAGCCACATATTATAATAAATAAGGTTATATAATATTTTTAATGGTTTAAGCTTCAATATTTACAGTATTATACGCAGGAGTTTAGCAACGACTGCAACGAATCCTCCTTATAATATGAAATATGTAAAGGTCAAAACAGCATCTAAACCCCTCTATAAAGTTGTAAAGTAGTCAAAACACCCATGGCACGCGTACTTTAAAGCTTTATAATAAGTGCATAAATTTATTTTATTTTTATTGAGTGCCAGTAAAAGTATGCAAACATTGATACATGATAATGGACTAACTAAATCTAGACAGACCGACTCGCCTACTCTTTTTGAATATAGACACGTACCCGCCCATAAAAAGCGCATAAATTGCGCCAGAAATTGGAAATTATAATTGTCACTTGTCACGTGATCAAGCAAAATTTCCAAGGGTACGTTGCTATGCCCCTGCGTAATTATAGAAAATTTTCCTTTTGATTTTCATCAAATTGTTAAATTATTTGGACAATTTTAATTCTATCGTCATTCATCTGCTTTAGAATCCCAAATCCTCCTTCACCAATTTTCTTAATATTGCTAATCAAAGTATTTGATATCTTCATCTTTATTTTCATATCAATCTATCCTTTTAAAGATGTCTTTAAGGAAAATATTAAATGTAAGTGTGGTGGTATTATATAATTTATATTATGACAGCAATTGATCTACAAATCGCCATAATATTTTCATATGAAATTGATTACACAAAAATTGATATGTATCGGCACAACAATTGATTTACAAATCATATTTCCATTTTTCATTGTATTTTTTCAAGATATGCATTTGCCATTTACTGCCGAATTTGAATATGTAAGTTTTTATTATGTACAATATATATAGTTATATACGTATACAAAAACGAATATAAGTTTTTTTAAATGTTTCTTATTTAAAGATGACATCATAAGGCCTCGATCCGCCTAAGCCACACGGTGGTTAAACGAGTGGATTGTTATGAAAGAAAGATTATTAAATAGTATTTTATTTTATTAACAATGATAAATCGATGATTGCAGGCCTTGGATTATCTAAAACAATATAGTACCGTATTTTGCGGTTAGTTAGCCCTCCGAAAATAAGCACCCTGGCCTACATTATGCCAATTTTGACCAGTATTACGATGCTTTTGGCCAGCATTATATGCAAAAATGGGTGCTTAAATACCGCAAAATACGGTATATAACAAGATGAAATATCTATAGCTTGGGTGTTTTTGTTTTGAGAGATTTCAAATGGAAATGGTGGTTTTTCTAAGATAAAATTATCTACGATGTTTGTAAAGGAGTGAGAAATAGAGCCTGCATGGGCCGAAAATAATATCTTGCGCCGGCCCGAAACATATCAAACCCGGATTCGAGCCAATATGTTTTGCTTAAAATTCAACCCAGACCCGTCCAATGCATGCTTCTAGTGAGAAGTATCAATTAAAAATAAACTTTCCGAACATAAACAACTTTATGAAAATTATTGGAAAGAAGAACCAAATCAAAGATTTGATATTGAAGAAGTTTATGGAGTTTTAAATCAGTTAAATCAGTTGAAATTTCAACTCAACAATAATGAATATATTAATTTAAATTTTTAATTCATATTTAATTAGGAAAGCATTGGGATTAGGATTCATCACCACACCGTCCCATCCACACCTGTAATAGTTTTTATAAAGTCAGGAAAAGTTTATTACAACAATTTCTTTTTGAATTGATGAGTATATACGAAAGTTGATTTATAATTAATTCATTTATTTTTATTTATTCATAAATTTATTGGTCACTTATTTCTTTTTTTATTTGAAAATTATTTATTTTTAAAAAATATGCTTTTATTAAAATAAAAATTTTATTTTATTTTTTTTTTTTTATTTAAAAAAAAAAAAAGAATTCAGATCAGCCGGACTTGATAAATTTCACGTACATATAATTGACCATTTATTATTGCACCCCTATGTACAACATCATTGTTACTACTATTCCGATTATTAAAATTTTTGTTGAAATCTTTTTGAATTACAATTTGATACTGATATCACGACATGTGACAACAGAAGCAATTATTGATTTGAAAATCAAAATCCTAATAGTAGTGAATAAAACTAAAGTGGTTTAGGTTCACTTTTGAAGTTATCACCAAATCGTTGGCAAAAAAGAAAATTAAAGATGCATGAGATTATGCGCAAAGAAAAAAAACCAAAAAAACCAAGTAGTCAACTTAGTAATAATTAAAACTTTTTTTAATTAATAAATTAGATAGAATTCTTATTACTATCATCACATACAATCATCATCATCATCATCATCACTTTATCATCGACACCACCATCATCAATTCATCACCACTACTACAAAGAAAAAAAAATACAAGAGAAAATAAATAAGAAAATAGAAAAACAGATAAACCAATAATCTATTGAAAAAAATTTCTATATAAAAAGTCTACACGAAAAAAGTCTACAATTCTTCATTAGATCATTGATTTTTAACTCATTTTTTTTAATATTTATAATCATTGAGAAATAATAATAATAATAAGCTAGTTCTATTAAAAAAAAAAAAAAAGAATACTAATTTGCTTAAAAAAAAAAAGTTTCCAAACTTTTAAAACTTTCAGATTGTTGAAAACCCCAACAAAAAACTTTCGTTACCTTTAAGAAGAAAATAGTATAAGTATAGACCGAAAATAACATCGCACATTAGGATTTTTTTTTTTTTTTTGGTTGTAGGTTTCTGTAAATACTGCGAACTTCCCGTACATTTAATAACTGCATCAGGAAAATTTTTTAAGCGTAGAGCTGCGTTGGGGATGCAATCACAAACTAGTACACATGATTTTATCTATTTTTATTTGTGACACCTTATTATTGTGAAAACCATTTTCTGCTGTCAAAACATATTTTTTTAGACATGATTTTATCTATTTTTATTTAAGTGACGCAATTTATGGTTACATGAATTTCGTTTATGATAATCAATATAAATCTCCTTTTTTTTCGTTATTGTTTCCGATTTTAGAAATACTGTATATGATCTGCACCTTCGATTTCTTGTACTTCTCGAGTTTCTTTGTTATTTATTTAGCTTGCTTAAAAAATTCACAAGCTTTTCTATATTTATAAATAGGTCACGTCTGGGTTCTTTAATTTCACTTTCAAAAAAAAATTTTTTTCCTCGCTAACAAAATGAGCCAGTTGAGTAATGTTATTTAATGAATTGAATTAATTTATAAAAAAAATTTTTTTAATTCTTTTCGATTTCAGAACTAACGGTGAACAGAGCCAAAGCCAACATGGATTTACTGAAGGTCCTCGAATGAATGTTGCCAATCCGGTTATTCTCTTAGTAGGAAAAACAGGCAAATATCTTGTTTATTTTATAGTATTATTATTACTATTATTATTATTATTATTTGCGTTTTTCCTTTTCATTAATTAAAGAATTATTAGGTTCAGGAAAAAGCACTCTGGGTAATTTGCTTCTTGAAGAACCACATGACGATGGGAGCTTTTATGTTTCAGCAGATATGGTGAGGGATTACGATTCACATTCACCTAAAGTTCATTTTATTGTTTGGCATTCAGAAAAATAATAATGAAACTATAGGAATCTGTTACGCAAGTATGTGGCACAGCAACCATGTCAATCGATGGCATCAATTATAACATTGTTGATACACCTGGAATCTTCGACACACAAAAAGTTACTGATGAGGTGCTTAGTGAAATCGCTAGAGCAGTCCAGAAATGCGCTTATGGGGTTAAGGCTATCCTTTTTGTTTTTGGTATGTAATAATCCAACTCACCATTTTTTTATTAATTTTGTGGATCTATTTGATTTATTTAAAAATGTTTTACAGAAGCAAAACGCTTTACCGATGAACAAAAGAATGTTTTGGAAGGAATAAGGGAATTTCTTGGTGAAGGCGCAACAAACTATATAATCGCTATATTTTCTCATGCGACTAAAGCACAGATTAGTGATAGAAATGTAATGCGGAAGGCATGGAATCAACCTGTTCGTTCTTTCATTAATGAAATAGAAAATCGTTGGGGTATCTCTCCAAATTCTGATTATTTTCCACCAGATCATTCAATTCATAAAGCACGATTGGGTGAGATCAGGGCATTCATCAGTGGCATGCGAGGAGTTTATACCACTGAATTACTTGAAAAATCTCGACAAGAGCAGGAGGAGGCTCGGCGTCGAAAAGAAGAAGAAGAAAGAAGGGTAAAGCAAGAATATGAAGATAGTCTAAAAGATGAAGCAAGAAAGGAGTCTCAAGAGGCCTTCAAAAGTCAACTTGAGGAACTTAACCGGAAACATGAAGCGAAGATGAAGTACGAAGAGGATTTAAGGAGACAAAAGCAAAAAGAAGCCGAAGAACAGTTTAATAAAGAGATCGAGAAAATGCGACAAGAACAAAAAGTGCAGCAGGAACAAAATAAACAAGACCGAGAAAATGCTGATAATAAGTTTAAACAAATGATGGATTCAATGCAACAGAATTTTAAAGAGCAGCAGGAACGAGAAGATAAATTAAGGAAAGAAATGCAACAGAAATCTGAGGAAAAGTATAACAAAGAGATTGGAGAAATGAAACGTAATTTTGAAACACAAAATCAGCAAAAGGCTGAAGATGATTTCAAAAAAAAGCTTGAAGATGTAGAACAAAACCTTAAAGCTCAATTGGATCAGCAATATCAAAGTATATTCGATGATTTAAATAAAAAGAATTTAGAAACCGAAAGAAGATTACAAGAAGAAATAAATAAGCCTCGACCAAAAAAAAGTTGTTTTTCTCTTGATAATAAGGTACAACTTGCCAGCGGTGAATTCGTAGAGATGGCGGAACTTCAAGTCGGCGATCGCGTTTGTAGTAATATCAAAAATGGAGAGCTTGAATTTTCAGAAGTTTACTTGATATCTCACGTTGGACATCACGATTATCCTCTGGAAATGACAAAGATTGAATTCACAAATTCGGATGGACAAAAAGGTATTTTTATGTTTCATTTCATTGAAATTTTGATAACCTCTATTTTAATATAATAAACTACGTTTTAATTAGGCCAAATTCGAATGACATCTACGCATTGCGTTTTTAATGAAAATCTATCAATCTTGTATGCCCAAGACTTGGTGCCTGGCGAGACAAAAATCCTAGTTTTAAACAAGACGAACGAACTTGTTCCGGTCATAGTCGATAATTTGATAATTGTAAGATTGTCACATTGATTATTTCTATCTTAATGTTCCCAAATTTAAATTTAATTCCACTTTGAAATTAGGAAAAGGATACTGGCTACATCAGTTTCTATACACGTGCTGGTACCGTAATTACCAACAATGTCTTGTGTTCGTGTTATGATGATTGTCCACAATCACAAGCTTTGATGGACTTAGTGTTCGCGCCAATTCGTTTGTGGACTAAAGTTTTCCCCTCTAACCATCGCCAGAAGGAACTTCACCCGTACGTGAAAACTCTGGAGACTGCCTACTTTAGTTTGTGCAATACATTGAACATTGGCAAATGGGTATCGAGTCTTCAATAATTTATATTTTCTTATATGTATGTTGAAGAATCAATAAAGAATTACTTGTTCTTAATCCCGTATATATTAATAACACTATATTAATTACGGTGTAAAATAATAGATTACGAATAATAAATAATCTTACTGCTTATATATCTTAATTGTTTCCAATTCATCATGAATTTCGTTACTACGAAGTCTAACTTTATTAATTCAAATGAAATCTCGAAACCACAAAACAATTTTAGTTTTCTCAAATTTGTACTCCGGAAAAAATTTTGTAATGACAGAATTCTTATAGACGTTTCAAACTTACCCAACATAATTTATATTCACGTGATTAACCGCTATATATAATCTATTCGAATAAAATACACTGATTAATGTGTGATATTCAGCGTAATCCAAAATTGTTTTTGGTTTAAAAATTTGTTTGCCAGATAAGGAAAAGCTTATCTCGTAAAATTTATCGAATCAATTTACTCGCAGCGAAATATAAGATTATCATAAGTTATTATTCATTTATTCTATTTATATTTTTTAGATATCTATTCGAAGCGTAAGATGAATTTTATTCATTATTGTTTCCTATTTTAGAAGATCGACGCCCTACAGTATAAAACCTATAAAACCATTAAGTTCCGCAATTCTTTTGTTCTCTTTAAATGGTCCACATTTGGATTCTTTAATTTCACTTCCAAAAAAAAAAAAAAAAAAAAATTTTCCTCGCTATCTTTTTCGATTTTGGAACAATTACTAAATTTACTAAAGGTGCTCAAATGGATATCGCCCATCCAGTCATCCTCCTAGTAGGTAAAACAGGTAAGTGTCCTGACCATTTTTTTTCCTTTCTCTCTTGTTATTTGTTAACGAAAGGAAGAATTATTAGGTGCAGGAAAAAGTACTCTAGGTAATTTGCTTCTCGCGCAACCACATGACGATGGACCTTTCCACGTTTCAGCAGATATGGTAATGATCGTTTCATATTTACTTAAAATTCATTTTATTATTTTCAGAAAATTAATGATGAAATTATTTAGGAATCTGTCACAAAAGAATGTGGAACAGCAACGATGTCAATCGATGGCGTCACGTATAACATTGTCGATACCCCTGGAATCTTTGACACTCAACAAGTTACAGAAGAGATCCTCAAAGAAATTGCCGAAACCGTTGATAAATGCTCTTATGGGATCAAGGCTATCCTTTTTGTTTTTGGTATGTAACAACCTAACCTGACCCACCAATTTTATTATTAATATTTTGGATCGATTCATATTTTGAATTTAATTTACAGAAGCAAAACGGTTTAGTGCTGAACAAAAGAGTGTTTTGGAAGGGATAAGGGAATTTTTTGGAGAAGGAGCAACAAACTATCTCATTGCTATATTTTCCCATGCGACTAAAGCGCAGATTAATGATAGAGATGTAATGCGGAAGGCATGGAATCAACCTGTTCGTTCCTTTATTGAGGATATAGAAAATCGTTGGGGTATCTCTCCAAACTCTGATTATTATCCACCAGAACATCCAACTCATAAAGCACGATTAGGTGAGATCAAAGCATTAATCAATAGTATGCGGGGAGTATACACTACTGAACAACTTAAAAAGGTTCAGCGAGAACAAGAAGAGGCTCGGCGTCAAAAGGAAGAGGAAGAAAAAAAGAAAAAGCAAGAACATGAAGAAAAACTGAAAGAGATTGCAAGAAAAGAAGCTGAAGAGGCTCACAAACGTAAGATTGAACAAATGCAAAAAGAGGAAAAAGCGCGGCAGGAACGAGAAGAAAATTTAAGGAGAAAAGAACAACAAGAAGCCGAAGAACGACATAGGCAAATGATTGAACAAATGCGACGAGAACAAGAACGAGAAGAGAATTTAAG
>QKYT01000607.1:41855-55492 GCA_003550305.1 Glomus cerebriforme
TTGTGTTCGTGTTATGATGATTGTCCACAATCACAAGCTTTGATGGACTTAGTGTTCGCGCCAATTCGTTTGTGGACTAAAGTTTTCCCCTCTAATCATCGTCAGAAAGAACTTCATCCGTATGTGAAAATTCTAGAAACTGTTTACCTTAATTGGTGCAATGCATTGAATATTGGTAAGTAGGTATTAGGTCTTCCATAGTTTTCCATAGTTTTCTATACTAATATGCTTGAAAAAGACTATAGTTCAATATAGAACTTACTATTTTTTGATACATCATCACATCTTAATCTTGAAGTTCGTTAATATTACATTACTCATTTTTTACTATTTGACTTAGAATATTTATTGTTTTTCTTCATGGAAAAGCTTGGGTAATATAATCTATAGATTAGTAATAAAATTTTTCAATGATCTCAAAAGTAATCATCAAATAATTTTTTTTTTTTATATAAATGAGTCGTAGTAAGTATTTCATGCGTCACACAAAAAATATCATAGATTGTAACGATGATGTGTAAAATATGTACTATGATTAGCTGATACCTTATCATGTGATTCAAATCTAAAAATAAACAAACATAATGCAGGCCAGAACCATACCATACTATAGTACTGGCCAACATTACATTCATTTATCATTTGAGTAATTTCAACATTGGTAAAAATATATATATGTGAAAGATTCTGAACAATTTAACCCTGATAGATGGATGATTTTGAACCAAAGAAAATTCTTTTATCATTCTTGATGGAGGATTATGTCCAGGAAGAAAGTTGATAGTGATTGAATAGTTTGTTTGATGGCTTTATTATTCAGAAAATATGAAATTGATTTAGTATATATGTGCTTATATATACAATTTTCTTTTTTCATTTCTAATAACAATGATTTTTGTGAGATAAAATAATATTACTCTAATAATTCAAGTTAAATGGCAAATAATTAGTAACATTTTATTTAAAGCGTTGTAAGGAACTAAAGAATAAATTGCATTAAACAGCTTCCAAATCTAAGTACCACTTGAATCTGATTTTTTCTCTAAAGTTGAACACAAAACACAAGTAATTATCATTAAGATTAAAGATCCAAAAACTTTTGCCCTGTTTTACTAATTTAGTAATATACAATTCCATTATTAATAATAAATTTTTTGCATAATAATCTGAAAAAAAAAATTGAAAAAAAAATTATATTTTTGTATCACCAAAATAATTTTCAATTTCCGATTTCCGTTGACAGGTTCCATGTTTTTTATTATTATAATTCGACAATATTTATTATTTTTATTATTTTTATTTAGTTTATTACTTTTTAATTATTTCCCATTCAATTTCAAACATTATTCTTTTATTCTCGTTCGATTTTGGATTTGAGAACAACTCCTTAAATATTGAGAATCGACACTAACCATGGATTCATTCATTTTTTATTAATTCGTTATTTGCATTTTTTTTTCGTTAGTTATTTTTTTCTGCACAACCAATTATACAGTATATGTGTGATTCATACCATTATCAGAAATTATAAGAACACGAGTGCGACAAGTAATTTATTAAATTTTTAACCCCTATTTTTTATTCAACTATGAAAAAGGTTAAATCATCAAAACAATAATTTATAACAATTAATGTGCCAATCTGCACAACTGCTCATCCACGGAATTTAGAACAATAGTTACCGTTTAAAGGGGGAGGGATATATAACAGATAATAATTTGCAATTTTCTCAACATAATCATTTTTAAAAAATGAATGAAACATTCGTACGTTTGTTCATACGCTGTCCAACTGGTTGCACGAAGGCAGCTACCTCTTACTATTGGAAACATGAAACCGACGGGGGCTATGTGCAAATATCCGACCGCATTCGTCTTAAATGTACTAAATGTTTAATGATCCGTCACATAGCTGACTGTTCTTTTGCTTGCGATGGACACCTGGGGGAATACAGGCATGCATTGGAGAAATCGTTTGCAGTTGCTTTAGCTATTACAGTTAAGCAGAGTAAGTGTATAACAATGAAAAGGAATTCGCATAATCAAAAATATGCTCACATTCAAAACATTCAAATTATTTCTTTAAAATTTAGTGGAAATGGATTCAAATATTTGTTTTCGCATAACGGAGGTAAATTTTTGTTGATTGCAAAAATTTCTTGCTTTGAGTTTTCATTTCCTAAGGTTGTTATTCTTTATAGAAAATAGAAAACGAAAACGAATGGAAAGAAGGATCTCATTCGTTTTACTGACTCCTGAATTATTGGAATTCGGAGAGAAAATAGGCGCCGGTGCATTTAAAGATTGTTATTCTGGAAAATATAAAGGGGCAAGTTTTCATTATTTAAAGGTTTATGTATATTTAGCATGCAATTTTTTATGGTATCCTTATTTTTGTTCTCACATAGAAACCAGTTGCTATTGGAAAATTACGTGCACCAATGCTCAGTGAATCTGAGTTAAAAGAAACCATGAAAGAAATCGAAATTCTCAGGTGAGTTTAATTTTATTAGAAAATTTATATGAGTCTGTGGTTGAGTCAGAATATTAATATTCACTTTTATGCTCACAGAAAACTTCAGCACCCAAATATTGTAGGCTTTATAGATGCGCTATGCCCTCACACATTCCAATAATTTATGTATAATTACGGAATTACACAATAATGGTGATTTAGCCAAGTATATGGAAAAAAGTTTAAAACCATCTTTCAGTCGACAGGTAGTTTATTGGGTTAGACACAGCAAAACAAATAACAGTCTTAATTATATCTGATACCTTTTAGATCACATTTATGAAAGACATTGCCTCAGGCGTTGCATACCTTCATGCGCAACGACCCATCATAATTCATCGCGTAGTCAGACTAAAAGATAACATTTCAATTATCTGTAATGTAATATTTATGCGTATTTATTTTTTAGGACCTGAAACCCGCGAATATCTTGGTAAATGATTCAATGTATAGTCATTACTTTAAAAAAGTTTTGAAGCTTCTAATTAATAATTAAACATAATTGCAGATATCATCGGATTTGCGAGCAAAAATTAATGATTTTGGTTTGGGTCGTGTTCAATACGAGTATGCTAGCATTCACTCTCAAGTTGGAACTCCAATTTGGCAAGGTAATTAATTATTATTTTAAGCTTGTAACAAATATTAAATCATTCGATTCATTCGTTTAATTAATTAAGCACCAGAACTTTGGTCACTTTATCCAAGTTATTCCAAGAATGTTGATGTAAGTATTACAATAATGAAACTGAGGTTTCATTATCATTTTATCATGTTTTAATATCAGTCTTTCGTTTTATAGGTACTGTATATGCTTGTGGGCTTATATTTTGGGAAATTAATACGTGGGGTAAACAAGGTCATCATACCAGAAATTTTGACAGAATGATCTATTGATTAAAGAAGGTGCATTAAGTATATTAACAAAATCATAGACTCATTAATTAAAAACGTTGAATTAACATTAACGTTATTTTCAAAATTCTAGTCCGAGATAAAGGCACTCGTCCTCCAACGGATATAAATACATTGGAAGATTATCGACCGGCATTAATTTAATGAAAAAAATGTGGCACGGGAATAAAGATTTAGTATGTTGGAACACACTTTTTATCATTCTTTATTTTATGAATTCTGATCTTGTATCATTTTTTAATATATAGCGACCAAATATGGAAGATGTAGTTAAAGAAATTTCATGATAGCATACTTTCTAAATTGTTGCTTGGATTTCTCTCGATGACAATTTATCTTTTGATACGCTACTCTCAATATTTATTTTCATATGTATACACACTTCTAAGATCTTTATTAGACCTTAATTTTTGTTACATGAGATACTTCCAGTGAATCACTATGAACAATAGCAAATAGGTTATATGTGATGCGTAAAATACATTTAATAAAATTATGATGACAGTAAATTATGCACTATGACTCATATTTAATAATAAGGATAATAATAAAATAGGTTATATATGACGCGTAAAATATTGTACTGTACACTGTGTGCTGTACTATGACTCTTTATGATAATTTTTGTGTGATGCATCTATGTCTCGTTTTTTTTTAAAAAAAATTAAAAAATGTCATACCGTGATAACGTACTATGCTTTTATATATATTTTTTATAAAAATAGGTTTGAGACTTAGGTATGGCTTAAAAGGCGAAACCAAATAATCGAGATTTACTGTAAACTTTTTTTATCTGCGGTAAATGATTGGCCAAGAATAGAAAAAAAAGGATAGAAAAATAATAAAAAAGCAGCATCAATTTCAAAGGAAATAAAATAAACTTGATTATATCATTTCTTTGTTTAAATTTATTAAGTAAACCACAGCCATGGAATTTCCAAATAATCGTTTCATATTTTTTATACCATTAAGTGATCTTTTTCAAACTAATATTAGCCAGACCACAATCACATGATCTATTTAATAAACTTATACCGAGTGCAAAAACTAAAAAAAAAAAATTTTAATATTCGGCTCATTTCACTCTAATTTTGTTTAGATTGTTGATGTAATTGAATCAATCTATTTTGATCTTTTAAAAAATTTTACACGTCAAAAAATATCTTTATTTTAGTAAATTTGGAGTTATCATTTTCTGAGATATTGATTTTTAATTTTTCCTTTTAGTTATTTTTTTTTTTTTGACACGATAAAAATGTATTGATACAATAAATAAAAATCGAAAAAAAAATAAAATGTTTTGTAAATTATTTATTGTATTCAAGATAAAAAATTCTTACCCTTATTAATTATTAAAATTTGAGTTTAATAACTAATCCTTTCAATTCAAAAATGGTTGGATCAATTTTTTACGAAAAAAAGTATGTGCAATTTATACTGTATTTAGATAAAATTTTTGAAAATAAAAAATGACAATAAATGCAACATATGAAAATAAAAAGTACTAGAATACCTGGAGTTTTAAATATAATGCTTTAAGATTTTCTCTAATTTTTTTTTCAAATTTCTGAATTTCTGCTTTTTTCGGATAATGTTATAGTAGTGTTTTAATTTAGATACCCAAGTATTCCAAGTATTAGCCAAGAGAGACGTAAATACCATTTTTTAATGGCCATGCTTACAGCAAAATTTAGTTGAAAAAATAATAAACCCAAATAATGCGTACGACTGAGTGACATTTTGAATATAGCTACAACATGAATGAATTTAGAAATAGGTTCTAAGTTTTTTTTTTGACTTTGCGAAAAAAATATTCAGATGTTTAGTATTTTATGATTAATGATTCTGTACTTTCTGGTGAAATAAATTTATGACATTTATTAATATAGTGATTATACTGCCCAATTACAAACTGGTTTATTACTTTATAATCAGTGTCGAACAAATAACAAATATATATTTCTATATAATAAATAAATTTCAATTAAAATGAATTATGACGATACATTTTCATTTGATGACCAGGAAAATTCAGGAGCTTCGTTAATTAACTTTCTATGAAGATCTATGAAAATTAAAAACAATATTATTAGACTTTGAAGAATAAAAAAATATTTTAAAAAACTAATTACCTGAATATTCTATGCTTGATATATTATGATAATTTTTATAATAATCATCAGAATTTTTTTGTTCAGGAAGATTATTAAAATTAAGTAATCTACTTGTATATATAGCTTCAGGATGTAATTTATTTGTTAAATTACTGGCTGATGAACTATTATTAATCTTTTCTGCTTCTTCAATTTGTTTAATGAATTCTACCTTAATTGATTCTACCTGATCTTCTATATTTTTAATATATTTATTAAGATCTTCTAACCATAATTGAAATTTGTTTGAAAGCAATTTCGCTGTTGGTCGGTCTGATGGATTTGCGTCTAAACAACTTTTAATTAAGTGCAAAATTAATGGAGGTACTTCAATATTAAATTTAGGTCTTAATCCTTTACAAATCATTCCCGCTAAATATGGATCGTGAGCAACATCATGATAAGGGGATAATTCTGAAATAATCTCATACATAATTATACCAAAACTATAAATATCAGAAGCTTGGGTATAATTCTGTCCTCTTAAAATTTCAGGAGCCACATATGCTAAAACACCATATATATTATTCTCTAATTCATTATAATTTGCTGGTTTACATAATCCCATATCAGTTATACAAGTTGTTTCTCTAAAACATACTATATTTCCAATATGTAAATCTCGATGAATTAATCCTTTTCTATGAATTTTATAAAGTCCTGCCGCAATACATTCTAAAATACGAACTTTATATCTCCATTTCCAAAAATATAAATCTAAATTAAAATTATTCATTTTATACAACTTTTTTTTATCTTTATGTAATCTTTTCCTTCTTTCAACCAAAACATTTCTTAAACTTCCCAATTTTGCATATTTCATAACCATCATATAATCTTTAGTATTTGGATCTTGAGTTATTCCATAACATCTAATAATATTATTTGATAATTTATCTTCAATTACTTTAATATGTAATGTAATCTAAAATTATTAAAAATATATATTATTAAATTATTATTTATAATATTAATATTTTCAAAAAAAAAAAAAAAAAGAAAATTCTTATTACCTCATTGAGAAATTCCAATTTAACATTTTGTGAATTATCCAAACTTTTAAGTGCTACAAAATCATTTCGATTTTGACTATGTCTTCTCCATTGATGTTTATTCGTATCCCAATGTGAAATATAACCATCTTTCCAATTTGCTCTATATACTTTTCCAAATCCACCTTCTGCAACATATACAATTTTATAAAATCTTTCATAAGGTATCCATTCTAATAATTGATAATAATTTTTTGCTGATAATTGAATATTTTTAATAAATTTATCAACATCATTATTACCACTAGTCCAATTATTAAATTCTTGTTGAAATCTTTTTGAATTACAAATTTGACACCAATTTTCTCCCATATTTATTTGTTTACATTCTATACATCTTCCATATTTTTTTTCTTTACTCTTTAAATCGAAACATATTTGACATAATTCATATCCTATATTTATTATTTGTTTACATTCTATACATTCTCGGGATTGATTCATACTATTAATAAAATTTTTCAATTATTTAGAAAATAAAATTCTTTTAAACGGATGGAACAAATGATCATATATTGGTTTGATGATTGACAAATTATTTATATTTATATCCAAAAGTTAAATAAGTTTATCCGTGAAAGAAAAATGTGTATCATAAACTTCTATGTAAGAATGAAACATTAGGTATTACAACTCATTTATAATATAATTGGTGTTACTACATATAATAATAAATGCGCCTTTCAATAAAACAAATTATTTTTATATGAGTTTTATTAAATAGAAAAAAACTATACAATAAAAAAAAAAAATAAAAATAATTATACATAAAAAAGAGGTCCTGCTCCAAATTCACACCAATCAAATTTACGCAAAACCAATAATTTGGTACGATTTTAATTCCGGCCAGAATTAGCATAATTTGGCCAAATTTTTATATGTTGATCAGCGTAAACATCATTGACCATCATGTAAAAATCTTTGAACGAAAGAATTGACTTTCTATAAACCTTTATAATTTTATTAATTCTTTATTTAAATTAAAATAAGCAAGTTTAGAGTTTGAAGTCAATAATACTTTGATTTTACGTATATAGTCTAATTTACTACTGTATAAAGAAAAGAGGTGGACAAAAGTATAAAACAACCACACTGAGCTTCTCTCAAAAAAAAACCATTAGAAGCAAGTTCTCTAAATTCTTAAATAAATATTACATGACAATTGTAACAAATCCAGGATTAAAACTTTTTATATAATTTTTTTTAACAGCCTATATTATTGACTTTTTTTTAAAATTCTATATTTACAGTATATTATCCTTTAAACATTCGTATCTATATCAAATTCTAAATCAATTGAGATATACCCTAAAAATAAAAAGAAAACTTAATAAATAATTAAAAGAATTTTTTTAAAGTAATATAATATATACCTGATGAAGATTTCGAATATTTTATATCAAAATCCAAATCATTTGAAATATACCCTAGAAATAAAAGGAAACTTAATATATAATTAAAAGAATTTTTTTTTTTTAAAGTAATATAATATATACCTGATGAAGATTTCGAAGATTTTATATCAAAATCTAAATCATTTGAGATATACCCTAGAATAAAAGAAAAACTTAATATATAATTAAAAGAATGTTTTTAAAGTAGTATAGAATATACCTGATGAGTTAATAGATGAAGGTTTTGAAAACGTAGAAATAGCTAGTCTAAGTTTAATATTGCAAATAAATAAATTAATTCAATAATTCAATCTAATACAATAAATAAATATAACAATACCTCTGAGTAATATCTATATTATATTTTATATAAGTAAAAAAATAGCTTAGAAATTTAATGACCTTATTTATTTTAATTGTATAAACAATTACGTTACCTTGTTTACCTTGTTTTGGAATCGTCGAAGATGAATTAATTGATGAAAGTCGAGAAATAAAAGAATTTAAACATCTACTAGTGTAAATAGCACCGGAATGTGGGATTTCAGTAAATTCAGGACCAAGTTTTTTTAATTGTATTAATTCTAACCGTTTTTTATCAGCTTCATTAAATATTCCACTACTTGCTTTATACCAACTATGAACAATATTATTAATTTGTTGTATAGAAGGTCTTTCCAAAGGATCTGAACTCCAACATTTTTTCATTAATTTAACAAAACATTTAGGAGTATCATTTGTGATTTCAGGTCGTTTTCCATCAACGACAATTTTGCAAATAAGATTAATATCATGCTCAATATTGGCAAACGGTTTACAACCTGTTGTTAATTCCCACATAATCATACCCAAACTATATATATCAGATTCTTTTGAAAATACGGCCCCTTTAAATATTTCTGGTGCAACGTAAGGAACAACTCCATATATGTCATTATTTAATGAAGTATTATTTGCAGGTTGTGACAATCCTAAGTCTGCAATTACCCATTTATTATAATTTTTGTATTTACCCTTTAATGATAAAATATTTCCACTATGGAAATCTCGATGTATGAAATTTTCGTTATGAATAGTTTTAAGTCTAAAATAAAAAAAAGTATTAAATAATTTATAAATAATTTATGAATAATTAAATAAAAAATATAAATACCCATCTGTAATTTGACGTAANATAGCAATTTTTGTGATCCATTTAAGATTTATAAATTTTTTTTTCAAATAACAATGTAAATTTCCACCATCTGCATATTCCATTATTAACATATAGTCTTTTATTTCAGGATCTTGTGAAATACCATAATATTTAATAATGTAAACCGAATCATAACATTGATGGAGTGATTTCAACTAAAATTATAAATTTAATTTAGTAAAACAAAATGTAAACATTTAAATACAATAAGTACGTACAGTATAAAACGATAAAAATAATTACCTCGTTTAAAAAGTGACTAATATCTCGCGAATTTGTAAATCTTTTTACAGCAATTGATGTTTTATTTAGCCAAATTGCTTTATAAATAATACCGTATCCTCCTGCCGCTATTTTTTTTGAATCGGTAATTTGAGAGTATGGAATCCATTCTATTATTCGTTTTGAATTAATATCTTTAAGCACACTTTTAATAAAATTATATACGTTTAAAGGATGAGAATTATTGTCAACATTATTCATATAATTAGCAATCTCATGATGACTATTGATGTTTGTTCTTGTAGAAACAAGGAATTCATCTATATAATGATTTCCACTACTAATATTTGTAATATCAATATCAATATCTGATATTTTGTGGCATTTTTTACATTGAGTCTGTCTTGCAATTCCAAAAATAATATTTGTCGTCAAACAATGTCTACATCCAATATAAATTATGAAGCAAATTGAACACCATTTTTGACAATTGGATGTGAATTTTAGATTATGATTACAAATCCCACTTTTATTAGATGCATCCCACCATGGTAAGTAAAGAATTGGAATGAGCCTATCGGGAAAAATTGATTTTATCCATCCTGAAGAAATGATGTTACAATCTGAACATATTTTAAACCCGAAAGAATTCTTATCAATTAAATTTCCACATAGTCTACAATCTTCATCCATAAATATATATTGATTTGTAATATTAATGGGATAATAATAATTCCCAAAATATAAAATTTCCGAGCAATTTTCACACCATTCTTGTATGTTTCTTGTAGAAAAGTTTGCATTTTTTGCTTCGTGTTCAATACATTGAGTATTATTATTTGTATTCATATGTACATCCAAATATGTATTATTATCTGTCATATTTTTGATGTACGATAATAAACATTTTTTACAATATTTTTGTTCATATAAATTTGTGACAGAGTATTTATTTCTACAATTATAACAATTATGTTTTTCATTATTAAAGGGAATAAACAGAATCGGTATAGGACTAGATTTTAATTTTGGCGTTGGGTCAAAATAAATTTTATTATTTTCATTTGTAAGTTCCATTTTAAGATAAATAATGAAAATTAACGATACGAACTTTTAAAAAAATTTTTTAGAAATTATTTCATTTAAATTTTTTCTATGAAATTTTTCTTCGTCGAATAAAAACTTTTTTTTTACCGACAATTCGGTTTATTTATTTGTTACACTGTTACACTATTGTGTTTAACAATTCTATAAAAATAAAATTAATAATCAAGAATTTAAAGCTGGGCAAAGAAAATTTTGTGTATTTCTCAATAATAAACAATGTGAAATTTTTTTCGAAAAAAAATTGTTTTTGTATGAAAACCTAAATATGTTAATAATAAAAATATCCGAGCCTGTCGAAGTGAATGTTGGACAAAATTGGTCTAAACCGGGAATTTTAATGTTTCATCATATTTTATTATTTTAATACAGAACGTTTTTATTATTAAAGGAATAAACAGAATGGGGCTAGATTTTAATTCTGGTATTTGGAATAATTTCAATATTATAGAAGAAAACAATGACAAATAACATTTTTTTTTCCATGGAACTTCTAAAAATTTTCTTTTAGAAATTATATTATCAATTTTTCTATGGAATTCTTTTCTACGGTTTATAGAAATTCTATAGGAACTTTTTTGTCTTCATTCTAATGTCTTGGTTTATTTATTTGTTACACCAGTATGATAAACGCTTTTTAAGTTAGACGATTTTCTGCAAATTTTTTTTTGGTGTTACGTGAAATAAAAATAAAAATGACACCAGGAAGATATTTACCGTAATTTTTTTTTCAAATCTTTAATTTTAAGCGTTAGAAATTTGTGGCGTAGCAATCGGTGATATACTACAAACCGAGTTAAGTTTAGAGGTATTATACAGTATATACTGTATATATATAAAAAATAATAAGATAAATTTTTGTCTCAAAAATGCGGGCGAAAAAGTAAATAGTTAAAATGAAAAAAAAAGGTCGTAATAGTAAATCGGAAATTTGTGGCGTAGCAATCAGTGTTATACTACAACCCGATTTACAATTATGAAATAGTAAGTAAAAAATGTTTATTTTTCATATTTTTACTATTTAAACCAGGGTCTAAAATAGGATTTTGATTTTACCAGAAAAATTTCCGACGTGGTTTCAATTTATCGGTTTTTTTAAAGTTGGTCTGGATATAATAATCGTCCAAAAATACTTACGGTTTTTATAATAATTTCGGTTTATTAATTTTTATAGTATATTTTTTATTAATTTTATTTGATTTTATCCATGATTTTATTTAATTCTTCTTTTACAACTTTGATACCAAATTCGTAATGCATTATTAAAATTAAATTCATTAAATTTACATTATGCAATCCAACCATCATTAACATATGTAATGTATCATTATTAAGCTGATTACGAATATCAGTTTTAATCAAATTTTGTTTAGAAAATCCCCTTTCGCAATCTACACTAGAAAATGGTATGGAATAAAATATGTTCATCAAAATAAGAATATTAGGATACATATCAGAATGATATTGAAATAATAATGGTAATAAATCATCAATAGAAAGGTTTTCATAATTTGCTAAAATTATAGCTTTAAAGTTATCCCATTCATCACAAATAGCATCAGCATCAATAATTGGCATTGGATAATTAGGTTCATTAGCTACTCCATAAAAATCTAATTCTTTTTCGCCATAATCATTTAAACTCTCTTTGTTTTTTGGCCACTCTATGGGATACATTATTTTCATAGCAGATAAAATTGATCTATGTGGAAATCTATACAAATTACTGCTGCTGCAAACTCCATAATATCTACTTGTAAATCAACTTCATCTTGAGAATCAAATAAAATATGATGATTACCAATAAAAGAGTCCTTTGCTGGGGCCTGGGGTATGGTACGAAATCCCGAAACTCAAAATCCCGACAGGCCAAAATCCCGACACTCGAAATCCCGAAATCCAAAATCCCAACAGGATCAAAATCCCGACAGGTACGAAATCCTGAAAAATTGGCCCGCCTGACCGGAATTATAATTCATGATTTATTAAACTTCTGAAAAAAATCCTGAAACTTAATTCCGGGCGGCATTAAAGCTTAATGCGGGCCAATTTCGGGATTTCGTACCTGTCGGATTTTGACCCTGTCGGGATTTTGAGTTTCGGGATTTTGTACCTGTCAGGATTTTGAGTGTCGGCCTGTCAGGATTTTGAGTTTCGGGATTTTGTACCTGTCAGGATTTTGAGTGTCGGCCTGTCGGGATTTTGAGTTTCGGGATTTTGGACGGCACCCTTTGCTAGTGGTACTTTTAATAAAAAATCATTTAAATGTGCACTCAATTTTTGATTTCCATCATCATCGACGTCCAAATATTCATTTTGTATTTTCTGAATAGTAGAATTAATTATAGGTCAATATCAGAAAATATAATACTGTATATCTCCTTTGAAACATTTTGCTGAGTTTCATTAAATGACCCAAAATATCATACAAAAAATGTAAAAAAAACCAAAACTTTCCAATTATAGAGTTTTGAATATAAATCAAATATTAATTGCTATCTTTGAAATGAAAGTGTTGTAGTAATTTCAAGAATTGTATCCAACAATGGCTCTATAGATAAACACACACTTTTAACAGCTTCATACCAAGATAGCCATCTAATTTCAAAAATATTCTTTATTTTTAACGTTGGGTGATCCAATACTGACTGAAATTTCCTCAACGTTTCAACTTTTTTTTCAGAATTACTAAAAAAATGATGTTTCTTTAATTAAAGTTTCAATATATTTACAAAAAATACCTATTTTTGAGCTGAATTACACGCCAGTAGAGCTTTTCACCAGATTATCCAATGGATAAATAGGATAACCCATTTGAAAAAATTTGAGATCCGGATATCNGTTTAAATAGGATAACGGATAATCTGGATAAATAATCCTAGGGTAATCNGAATTATCCTAGGATAATAGTTAGGTTTAACAAACTAAGCCAATTAGCCGAAATGTACCTTAAATAATTTAATAATTTTTCTGATAAAGAATTTATATTCTCCNCACGAATTGAATCGTTAACTGTTAAATTGAGATTTCGTGCGATGCATCGCACCCACGTGATCGATGATCTTCTGATGACTTTATTTAACGTTTC
>QKYT01000607.1:61050-72675 GCA_003550305.1 Glomus cerebriforme
TAGGGACTTAGAATTTTTTTAAGCTGTGAAATCCTATTCATCACATTTTATTCGTCACATTCCTAATTTTGGCCGGATTTCATAATGCCGGCCGGAGTATCCTTTTTTGGACATTGTCCTACGTTACACTATCCCAAAAAGGCAATTTTATTTCTCTCGAAAATCGAATTTTGGGTTACACGAAATTCCCAAAAAGGCAATTTNATNGNAGATCATTTAATTCCGGCCGGAATTATGACCCCGTGTTCAGACACCCCGTGTACAAATAGAATGATTTACCCTTAACAATTTTCCAGGCAAAAAAATCGATTGATACAAAAATTTTCGGATACTTTAAAAATAAATATATCGGTTTTTTCCGATTCTTACAGTACTATTTTAGAGAATTTAGACCCTGATTTAAACTTATATTCTTTTTTTCCAACTTATTGTCTATAAACTTTACCATGTTACTAATTACGTTTAATTGGGAATTACCATATAAAATTTTTTGGTTTTCTCGGATTTAACGGTGTTTTTTCCAGTGTCTTAACTTGTCGTTGCACGATCGATTTACTTATCTCAAGACGTATATTCTAATTTATTAGGACATTGGAAACTTATATTCGTTTATACGTCTATTAACTTTAATTAGGAGCATGTTTTTTGTCATCATAGTCATATCGGAAAATTGTAGCTAGCAAGCATAGCAATCATTATTACTTTCTTTATTTTCTTTTCAAAAACCAACAAAAGTTGTTTTTGATTTTTTTTAACCAAATACTATAACGTACAAGTCAAAACAATTCTTTTTTGTTTTGTTTAATCGATTTTTTTTCAAATACTGCCGTACAAAATTTATTGGTCAAATAACAAAAAAATACATAAAAGTTTTTATGGTTTGGGCAATATATTTATTGATTATTTGACTTTAATATTAAAACTAGATAACGTATGGTAGTATAACTTTTCGTAATTTATCATGATTTTATTCGAATTTATCGAAATACTGTACTATTAATATAAATTATTCAGTTAGTACTTAAAAAATAAATATTAGAATATCATTGTGTACGTAGTACATACTGTACATATAAATAATATTCTTTTTACGTTTCACAACGTTAATTGCAACAAATTTTTAAATGTAATGCTCTACAAGTAAAATGTTTATCCATTACATGTAAGGTTTGATCGATCCCGTTATTTATTTCAACAAATGTGTTACTTCCATAAATTTGTAAGACAACTGATCAAAAACACTAATATAATTATAATGAATTTTTATTAGTACAACCAAACACTTTTATATAATATATTGTATTCTTAATTTAGTTATTCCGTTGAAATAATTGATGTAAATATTCATATATAGTATTATAAATTTTATTAAAAATAAATGGAATTTGTGTATAGTTACATATTTATAGGGAAGAAGTAGAAAGAACCCGTAAAATTAGACAAAAAATTCGAAATTATATGTAATACATGATAATAAAATAATATCTAAAAAAAAACTTGTAGTAAAATGACTCTTATGTATCAAGAAAATTTAATAATAGTGTGTATCTATCCTCAAGAATTCATATAAATCTATGATTCAATATTAATTATCTCGATACCTTTCTCATCATTAACTACTACTTGTCCATCGTTAATTGCTCTAGACCGGTCAATAGATTTCTCATCCTCTTCATAAATTCTAGAATTATTAGCTTTAGAACGTCGTCGTCCATAAAAGGCGTAAATTATTAATCCGACAGCCATCCAAATGAATAATCTTTCAATACTAGCCACAGTAGCTGTAGACAATAATAAGAGAGATAATAAAGCCCCTACAATAGGCACAAAGTAAGGACCTCCCGGTACTTTAAACTTTCTTGGAGCATCCGGCGCAGTTATACGTAATATCATTACACCTATATTTACTAAAAAGAATGCTAATAATGTGCCAACTGATGTTAGTTCTGATAATACTTCTATAGGAAGTATCGCCGAAGCTATTGCGCAAATAATTCCAGTAGTAGCTGTTGTGATGTAAGGTGTTTTGAATTTAGGATGAACTTTCGCAGCGATTTTTGGAAACAATCCGTCACTAAAAGAAAATAAAGAGAGAATTGAATAATTTAAAATATTGAACCTAATATTATTGATATAATCATTTGTAAAAATCTTACTTTGCCATTGAATAAAAAATACGTGGTTGTCCCATGAGTGATGTGAGAATCACAGATGTTAATCCAGCAAGAGCTCCAAGATCTACAATAATTCCGAGCCATCGCATCCCAGTTGCTGAAACTGCAACGGCTATCGGTGCTGAACTATCTAATTCATGATAAGAAACTACTCCTGTTAAAACAAGACTTAATAAAATAAAGAATAGTTATTAGTTAATGATAATAAAAATCTTAATTAAACCATTATTTAAAAGAGATTATGAGATAATTACCAGACAGCAATATATAAAATGGTGGAAATTAACAGACTCCCAATAATTCCAATAGGTAAATCTCTTTGAGGATTTTTTGCTTCTTGAGATGTAGTGGAAACAGCATCAAACCCAATATAAGAGAAAAATACGACACTTGCAGCCGATAAAACTCCCGTGAATCCAAATTTTGAAAAGGATCCTTCATTTGGTGGCACAAAGGGTTTATAATTTTCTGGATTAACCTTAGTACCGGCGGCTATGACAAATATTATTATGATAAAAACTTTAATGGATACAATTACTGTATTAACTGTAGCAGATTCTTTTATTCCAACAATAAGTAAAATTGTTAATATAATTGATATTGCAAATGCTGGTACATTAAAATATGCGCCAGGTACACTCTCAAATACTCCAGTTGTGTCATTGAAAGTTATTGGAGCATTTGTCCAGGAATCCGAAAATTCAATATTGAACGCGTTTGAAAAGAAATAAGCAAAATATCCCGACCAGCCTAAATTATACGAAAAAAAATATTGATGAATATAATTATTTCGCTGCGCCACAGATTTTTTGTAAACAAGAGAAACTTACCCACAGCTACAGCTGCCGCGCCTATTTATATTCGATACAAAGAAAACACGATTAAATACTGTAAGTAATAAGTTATTTTATAATTTATATAAGCAATATCAGATATACTGTACTTTACCGACTAAATATTCTAATATGAGATCCCAGCCTATAATCCAAGCCATAAGTTCACCCATTGTTGCGTAAACATATGTATACGCGGATCCAGATACTGGGATCATAGAAGCGAGTTCGGAATATGATAGGGCAGCAAAAGCTGCCGCTACTCCAGAAATTATGAAAGAGATTACAACAGCTGGTCCTGCTTTTGTTGCCGCAGCCTCACCTGTTAAGAGTTCAAAGTTATTAATAAATGACTTATCGTAAGAATCATTTATTTTTTTTTTCAGTGAAAGATTTACAATTACCTGTTAATACAAATATACCAGAACCAATAACATTTCCTAATCCAATCATAGTCAAATCAAAAGCACTAAGTGCCCTTTTGAGTCCCGAATGCCCTTGATCATTTTCAATATCCTCCAAAGATTTTGTTGTAATTAATCTTCTGCTATGATATTTCAAATTTGATTCTTCTGGCTGCTTTGGCGCGCCAGAAGTATAAAATAAATATTTACTTGTTGACATTTGCTTTTTTTTCGAAAATTAATTTAATGATTTTAATTTCTATATGAAATTCGAAATTAATGAATGAGGTGTAAAAAAAAAAAAAAAAGAAAAAAAAAGAATAAAGAAAATTCAACCCATATTTATTATAAAATAATGACTTTTAAGGAATTTAATCGAGATAACGCCATTCCTAATTCTGGTAAGACAAAGGTTTTGTATAGATATGATAAGACTGAATTTGATCAATTAAAATCTTCAAAAAAGTAAAATTAATAGATCTTCATGATGGGCTTTTAAAATTTTCTTTTCGTTTTTTAGAACGCAAGATAATTACATAAAACTTTTAATATAAAAAAGTATTAAACGATAGTACAAGCTCAAGTTCTTCAAAGAAGCCTTGTGTTCCAATCTCTGATAGCCCTGAAACTCATATATTAACAAAACTGGCAAGATAAGATTTGTGTGAATAATTTTTTTAGACTAAAACCTGATGGACATGCCTATCGCCGAGAAATTGAACTGGACGATAAGACTAAATTCGATCGACTAAGCTGATCAAGCATCTCCTGCATCTCTCTCAAATGTATCACAAAATATCATGAAACTCGATCATTATTATTTAGTAATTTTAGTAACGGATTAAAGTTACGAATTCTTTAGGATTAGAATGTCATTATTATTTTGCTATTTTTAAGAACGCGTGAATGTATAAACCTTTTTGTTAAACCTTCCTTGTATTACGGTCTCTGATAAACCTAAAACGCCATATTGGCAAAATTGGCAGGAAGAGTTTGTGTGAACATTTTTTGGGCTAAAACTGATAAATGTGCTTATCATCGAGAGATTGACAAAGAATAGGATTATAATTTTTTTTTAAAAAAAAAATTGGCCGCAAGGTCAATGGGAACGTCCATTGATCGTCCATATTGGCGTAAAAAAAATGATTGTCTTGATTTTCTTTAAACCAATCAGGTTGTTTCAATAATAAAATACCATAAACGAGAAACATTTATCTTGATACGATAACGATAATAAACCGGAATTTCTTTATATTCTTTGTAAACCCATTTTTGGATTGTACTAAAAATAGAATTCGAGCTCATAAATATTTAAATAAAATTACAACCCCAATTGATTATTAGGTTAATCAAGAAAGTTAATAGATCTTCAAGATGGACATTTTTAATTTTTAAAAGATTAAAATCGAATTAAAATCGCATTTCAATTTTTAACGTGAAATTTTATATAATTTTTATATTTCATGTATATTAGAGTAATCGTTTTACTCAATTTCAATATATTTTATTGAATTGTTTCGATTTCACATATTATGATAATTAAGTACCTTTAGTAGCTAGATTTAAGGTATATCCGGATTATCCAGAAGGATTATCTAATATCCGTCAAAATTCCTATTACAGCAATACGGCCGAAACAAGTTATGCCGTAAATCGTAAGTGTATTATTTTATTTACAATACTTAAATGATAATATCAAATGTGATAATCCTTTTATTTTACATTTTTGATATTATGGTTTTTTATAAACCAATTTCGACAAGTAATATCCGCAACATCCGTAAAATCCGAATATTTTTTCTCAGTTTTCTAATTATGAAAGTGAATAACAGAATATTATAACAAGATTATTATAATTCAGACTATAAGTATTTTTAGTAAAATTATGGAATAATTGAAACAATCTGGTTCGATATTCTTTCTTTGTAAATTCTTTTAAAAATAATTGAATTGTTTATTACAATTAACTTTGTGGTATCTATTTAAAATTGACGCGCTCATAGTATATAAAGTTTTTAAATTTTGAAAATTGAGAAATTTTCATTCACGGAATCCTTTAAACATATTATGTTTCCTATGTTTATTTAGAAGGAAGTAATCAAAAGGTGACCAAACGTTCCCAAAATTTATGAGTAATTAAACCTATACGGCTACGAATTGAGAGCATAAAAATTTCAACTAGTATTATAATTATAAATTGTTTGTAAATTCTCAACACATTGTGTACTTAAGCACGAAAAAGTTTGTTAACTTCACAATTTTTAAAGGTAGAAAAATAAATTATTCTATTGCATTATAAAATCTTTTCCCATTTTTAGTTTTATACATAATTTTGGCCGGAATTTAGAGGATATTCTTTAATTTTGGCCAAAATTACCTCAATAATTATACGTTTTATTGGGCAAGTAAAATAGGTTGATCATCAGTCTATTAAAATCCGCATAAATTACCAAGCAAAACTAAAGCAAACTAAATAAGGAATTATTTGAGATAGAGCTTCAATTTAAATTTTGATTTTGAATATATTTTCTAAATAAGTAAAATTTGATATTCGAATTTAAAATCATAAAATTCAAATATAAAAATATATATATGTTTTTTTTTCTCGATAAAACAAGGATCTACATTAATCTACATTTGATCTACATTAATTCCTGTTATAGAAATACTTTTTTTTAAAAAAAAATAAGGCGTGAACTTTATACAATCATTGTAAAAGTTCAAAATTTCAATAGCTTATGTAATTTTTGGAGCTCTACACGTTTACTTAGACTTAAAAAGTAGGTTTAGAATGTAAATTTCGAATTTTAAATAAAATACATTATTTTAGGACGTAAAATATTGTGGACAAATATGACAAAATCATGTCGATCAATACAATAAACGAAAACAAATTTAAAAATGTAGCCATTTATATTTCTAGATGGCATGTTTAATAAACGTTTTCCAACCTAAATTATCAGAAATATCAAGATAGTTTTAAACGGTTATTTTTGAAAAATCTTTAAGATACTTAAGCTTTCTTTCAAATACTGTATTTTTTAAAGAGATTCACCGTCTTTACTAATAAATATTTCTTCATTTTGATCTAATTTTTTAAACAAATAAATTAATTTTAAATCTTATTAATCTTATTAATTTTAAATAAGAATAAAATATTTTTATGCCTTCATCTGAAAAGGTAATTCCAAAAAGCGAATAATGACATTATTAAACGCTGAAAATAATAACGGAATATTTTAATGAATAAATCATATATATTTTGTAATTACTTCATGTTCATTTTCTTTTATAGTTGCATTGTTAAGAATAAATAACAATTTCGATGGTAAATATTGTTAGATAAACTTTTAGCTTTGTCTAATTTTTTTGAATATTGTGAAAATATTTGTATTTAATATACTGTATCTGATTTTTTTTAGAAATATCTTCCTCGTCAGTGGTTTGAATTTGATTGATGTCAGAAATGATGAATAATATAATTTACTATTACGGAGGCAGAATTTCTCATAGTATTTAAACATCTGCTGCTGCAGTTGACAAAGTAAATTTTCATTCCGTAAGAGTACTTCTGCTGGCGTCATAAACAATAAGACATACATACTTCTATGTAGAATGTTATAGATTAAATATTGCCATTGTAGAATTCTCTGAAGAAAAACTAGTCTTATGCTAAGCTGACGAAATATAGCCACAATACTTTCCAAGTGAGATCATTGTGATCTTTGATTAATCAATTATCACCGTTTTGAATAAGTTAGCAGATCCCAGTAATACCTTAAATATGGCTTACACTCAAATAGATAAAACACTAGATTTAATAATCAAGAAACTTCTGATTAATATTTATTTAGGTTAGAAGTATTAATATATTAAATAGAATCGAAATTTCGATTTTCACATGTAATTAAAAAATTTAAACTCGCACCTTCATTTTTAACTGCAACTTCTGCTTCTCATCTCCCGTCTCCATCCAGGTTTTCTATTAACATAGTTCCATCTTTCCAAACCCTCCGCTAGAAGTTTTCAGAATTTGAATATTCGATTATTCTTTATTGTAAAAGATAAAACAGTACTAAAATTATTAAAATGCGATAATGAATCAGTTCGTCACTATCATATATTGGAGTTATCGTTGGACCAACTTTTGAAAATTAAATTCTGAACAGTAAATTATCCATCACAAAAAGATATAGTCATTAGAATTGTATATCGAAATAATATTCATCTTTATAAAATAAAATACTATAACACACAATTGAAATGGTTCGTAGTGAAATAATTTTTGAAATGTAAAAAACTGAACATAAGTTAAGTGATTTTTTTTAAAAAAAAAAGAAAAAAAAAATCAGACGCCAATAAATTTAACATAATTGCTAATAAGTTGATTATTTTTGTTATTTTTAAAATATTGATAAATAACTATTCAACGTGTCACACGATATAAATATATTGTACGAATTTAGCCACTGCGTAAATAAATCCTATCCAATCATCATTTTCAGCACAATAATTTATGTCTGATAAAAAATTAAAATTATTGCAATCATTATTTGTAAGCAATGAACATATAATTTCTATTAGAGATATTTGGAATAGTCCTTAGATAACAGGAACTGCTGCAGCAACAGCAATAGGATTAGCTGGTTGATTAGTGTCACCACAATAATAATACAATGTTTTTATAGAAACATTTATAACATGTTCATCTTTGTTAATTTAAATTAAATTTAGAACATGATTTATCAAAGTTAAATCAAAAGAAAAGGTGAACCATACTATTTATAATTTACTAATTAAGGATTCAAAATTAAATATCTTTTTGTAGTTGAATATAATTTAAATGATTTATTTGAAAAAAAAAATTATAAATCTTAAATGAATCACAAAAATTGCTATTTTATATCAAATTATAGATGGGAATTTATATTTTTTATTTAGATTATTTAATACTATTTTTATTTTAGACTTAAAACTATTATAATGAAAATTTCATACATCGAGATTTCCATAGTAAAAATATATTATACACCAGAAATATTTAAAAGGTATGATATGTATAGTTTGGGTATGATTATGTGGGAATTGACAAAGGTTGTAGACGGTATTATTCAAATAGTTACGTTACGATTTGTTGATACTGGTTATTTATTTACAGTTATGATCACTAATTTGCCAGTATGATAATTCATTTACTAATCATATCGTACCTGTTCTATCCGTAGTATATATTACTACTACTAAAGTTACAGGTATGATACGAAATTACATATACAAAGGATCATACCTGTAATATCATTAAAATTTACACACGTGTCCAACTGATAATTAAAGACAAAGCTGAAGTCACCCAACTAAAAGCAAAGATAAACAGTTTATAAAACGAAAAATGATTATAATTTATTACTTTTAAATAGTCTGAAATATTGAGATTTTTATTGTAATTTACGAACTATATAATAAAACTGCTGAATTCACTTTATTTGCTATATACAAATTTTGATTGATATTACGCATTTGTAATTGTTATCAAACATGCAAAAGATTACTATCTAAATTTGAATTATGCTAAATTGCCATTTTTATAGAAAAATTTCTGAACTATTTATCATTAATTCTATTTATCTGCTCATTTCCAATTCCATCTTTTTAAGTTGCATTTCTTTTAGCTTTAAGTCAATTTTATTTTATTTGAGTTGCAACTTTTTCTCCTCTAATGCAATTCATCTTTTTTCAATTTCAAGGTCATGAACAATTTTTTTATTGTCATCCTTAATAATATTTAATTGTTAATCTTAACTATCATAGTTGTTACCAAATCGTAACATCAATATTAAAAATATTAAATTAATAATTAAATTACTAGTATGATTAGCATCATGCCCATTCATACCTGTATATTATTGATCGTACCTTACCTTTCATACAATATAATACCGTAATACTTTACTGTATACTCGTTGTAGACCATATTGAACTTGATGGTAATCTTATTGGCAAAATTGTTGTTGATGGAGTACGACCTGAAATAAATTACAAAAGATACTCCTAAAGATTTTGCTAAATTAATGGAATTCGGATTTTTTTAAAAAGACTTTTTATAAACCAAATTGATAAAAATGTTCATAGTTGGTATGAATCAAATGGTAGAATATTTAATGAAGCTGATAAAAGACGGTCAGAATTAATAACTTGGTCATGAATTTACTGAAAATTCACATTCCAATATTACTCTTTCATCTGTTAATTCATCTTCAACAATTTCAAAACAAGGTAATGTGTTGAAAAAATAATATCAATTTTGTCCGAAGGCTAAAGCTTGATTATTTACATCCTTATTTTGCTTTCATGTAACACCAAATTTCCTCATCAAAAATTTTATAAACTGGAGTCAGCCGTAATAATGCAATTGTATCTATAGTCTATTGTTATATGTTTTAATATTTAAATCAAATACTGTAGATATTTCTAGATCATAAAAAACTTTATGTTTTAACTAATTTATTTGTAAATTTTGTACGACAGTATAAAAAAAAATCGATTAAACAAAATAAAAAACGAATTGTTTTAATTTATCTAATTTTTATCTGTTATAGTATTTGGTTAAAAAAAATTAAAAATAACTTTCGTTTGGTTTTTGAAAAGAAAGTGAAGAAAGTAAATTTTAAAACTATGCTCGCTATGCTACAATTTTCCGATATAACTATGACGACAAAAAACATATTCCTATTAAAGTTAATAGACGTAAAAACGAATATAAGTTCCCATGTCCTGATTAAATTAAAATATACGTCTTGAAATAGCCTTTACTACGTAATACATATTTGCAACAAAAATCACTTATAAGGTTGCTTAAAAATACGAAAAAAGGTTGTTTATTGATTAAAATTTATTATAATAATCATGTCGAAATAAAATTTCCCAGATTTTCCGGCCTTTATTTTTATTTTTTTTCTGTTTATCATTTATTTATATTTATTTCTATCATCATAATTATGTAATGACAGATTGGGAAATATATATTTTTTTGAAAGATCCGAAATTAATATAAAAGTTTATCAAAAATGTTTAGTTTGAAAAAGAAAATGTTTAGTCTATAAAGGAAGAAATTCAATGTTTTAAAACAAAAAAAAAATGGTTTAAAACAATAAAAAACTGATTTAAATTGTTTTAAAACATCTCACGTGCCATCCCTATTCCCAATTTAACGCAATTAGTAACAAGGTAAAGTTTATAGACAATAAGTTGGAAAAAAAGAATATGTTTAAATAGTAAAAATATGAAAAATAAACTTTTTTTTAAAAGCGCTCATGGTAACAAGGTAAAAGCTGGGTAAAAAACGAATACAAGTTCCTGGAGTCCTAATTAAATTGTAAAATATGAAAATTACTAACGCTAAATTGGTTTGTAGTATAACAACCAATTTGTCCGACATTGACAAAATATTTTCGAATGAATCATATAAAAATTTACTTTCCGGTTTCTCAACCAGCGATTGTAATCATATGATGAGATTTTTACATACCTATAAAATCATAATTGTCTAATTGTCTTAAATCGGTTTATAGTATAACATCGATTGCTACGCCACAAATTTCCGATTTATGTGACGGGTTCATGCGATCTAAAGAATCTCGATGGTTCTACTTTTTTTTTTGTTTCCACTTTTTTTTAATATAAAGAATAAAAAAATTTTTTGATAAGACACCTATCTTCCTAGTGTCTTATTTATTTTATTTCCACGTAACACCAAAACTTTACAGAAAATTGTTTAACTTAAATATGATACATATTTAAAAGAGTCAATCACACTGGTGTAACAAATGGAATTATCTTAATAGAAGACTCCTATAGAATTTTCTATATATCGTCGAAAAGAATTCCATAGAAAAATTGATAATGTACTGTAATTTCTAAAAGAAATTTTTAAAAGTTCCATGGAAAAAAAAAGTTTCTATTCCGACAAGAAAAATTCCATAGAAAAAAAAAGTTTTTTTTTAAAAGTTGAAAATAATAATATCATATCACCAAATTTTCATATTCTTTTAATAAAAGTAATAAAAATTATTTTGACACAACGCCAAAATTAAGATCTAACGATGGATGTTGAAGACAAATTATTAAATTGTGAAACAATCTCAATGTAAAAAGTGCCAAAAAATATTAGATATGTATTAGTTATATCCTGGCTAATTTTTTTTTTTTTTTTTTTTT
>QKYT01000608.1:0-45023 GCA_003550305.1 Glomus cerebriforme
GGAGTACTTTACATTAAAAATATTCCTGATGTCTTTGGTCCAGAATGGAAAGGAAAAACAGTAAGTTTTTTCATAAAACTTACCATTTTTTTGTTTTTTTTAGAAATGCTTATTAACGTTTCTTTTTTTCTTATAAGTTCTTCAGTTCGAGCTCTTCATTCTGAATTGGGGAGGAAAAATGGTAAGTTTCTTCATAAATTTTATCATTTTTTTTAAAGAACCATTTCTAACGTTTCTTCTTTTCTTTTCTTATAGGTTCTCTGTACTTTCGCCAGTAAAGCAGATGGGAAATAATTCCTCTTCATATGCCATCTTTAAATAAGAGGTCTCACTTTTTATTCTAAGATAAGCATTTATTTGATCACACAACTTTTTCATCACATTCATAGTAATTTTAACCATTTTGGCCTAGTACGCTTCTTTGGAAAAATTTTTTCTAAAGAAGGCTTCATCACATTTCTTGTAATACTTATCTGGACATGTGAAATATAAAAAATCGATATCTTCATATTCTATTCCAAATCCTTTCTTTGATATGAATTCTGCAACAAGATTAAAATTGTATTTTCCCACTATAGTAGTTTCACAGGTTAATTCATGAAGAAAGATTGGAAATTTTGAGTTTCCCGCTTCTTCATAAAAAGTGTTCATATATATCTTCAAAGCTTTTTGCTTTGAATCTAAATAATCACAATTAAAACATATGGATGAGTATTCTAAATTTAAGCTTTCCAGAATCCTTTTGCCTCTTTTTTTAGCTGAACTTATCATCTTCTCAAGATGTCACTTTTTTTTTCTAATGGGGTCAAACGTCTTTTAAGCTCCAGCTTCTTGTTAAACAAATCCTCCAATACCGCTAGATATAGATCTTTCTTTTCCATTTAGCTATCATGATGTATATACTAAGCTTGGATGATGTAATTATTAAATGAAAACTTAATCTTATGCAAGTTATTTTTATTATTTTGCGTAATATTTGCATCCTTTGGATCAAATATAAAATTTTTCTAGGGAGAGGTTATATGCCATGATAATGTTGGGATATAATGAAGCAAAATCCAATCCCATTATAGGTCTTCTCATTTTAATCCCTTTTTTAGGCAAAAATACATATGCGTCAGGATATTTTTCTTTTTCTATATTTTTAGAAATCCTTGTACTAATTATCATATCTCGTTTGATAGTACATACACCTAGAGTTCCAATCCGAGGATCAATGGATGGGGATATTTTGGCAATTTACATGTGGATTTAATCAATAAAGGTAAGAATTTTTTTTTGGATATACTAAGACCATATCTCAATACACAATATAGTAAATTTAAAAATATTGTTAATAATAAAAAAAAAGAGAAATTCAATTTGGATTGAATTTGTCATCCAATCAAATAGATTTTCAATTTGAGTTGAATTTCTTTTCTATTTTATAATTAAAACAGATTTTAATTCCACTATATTACGCATTGGAGTAGAATCTGAAGATAACTCAAAAAAAAATTTTTGACTTTAATTGATTAAATCCATGTATAATTATCAAAATGTATTCATCCATCAATCCTCAGATTGGAACTCTACATGTGCTGAGAAGGTTCTATACCTTCATTCTGTTTGCACAATAGTGTATGTCGAAAAGAGAAACATAAGCTATGGAGGCAACTTCTCTATAATCATTTATTATACTTTAGTTTACCAAAAGCTCTTAATAGCACAATACATCTATAATACAGTAATATGCTACTTCACATATATTTCTCATGGTTGATGAGAAGGAGTTTTTTTCACCTCTAAATAGATTTTTCACATTTTATCATATGGCATGTCAGCCTTAGTGTCAAGATCACATTTTTGTAAGAAGAATTTAAGTGAGCCTTTCTTTTCGACTTTAGAATGAGAAAAATGTCTTTTGAGATATACCTGAACATCAATTGGTATGCAACCTGGCAGTTTAAGGAAACTAGAAATAAAATCCTCTTTTGTACTAAATTTTGATCTTAATTGGTCCGCCCATATATTTTTTCTCTTCTGGATCCTTCTCACCTTCCTCAGGAGTCTTAACAGTACTCTTTATTTTCTTGAAAATATTTTCAGATTTTGTTCCAATTTTTCCATGATATTTCTACTTTAGAATTTCTTTCTTTGTTTCAAACTTTCCTGTCATTCACTCCCACATCCACTCAAGTATATTAAGATGATATGCTCTCTCCATAATAAAATGCCAATCATAGTCAGAATTATTGAATCCAACTTGAATGTCAGGTGTAAATGCTCGTTAGTAGAGGACAAATGCTTTCAGCAGATTTTCTTGATTTCCACATATGATTGTAATCCAATGTGGATCTGATTCTGTCTCAACATCGACAAAATATATTTGCTTTAGTGATTTTGAATTATCTTTCCAATGCAATATTATGCAAATCATAAAAACATTATGATTCAGATCAAGGACTTTGGCAAATTCACCCAACTTTTCTGATTGTATTTCTATATCCCATGTGAGGATAAGAGTATGATTTTGTAAGAGAGCTAAAATAGGGAATCGGTCACTTATTATTATAAAATCCTCTAGTGGACAGAAATCTTTTATAGACACATAGAATTCATGTGAACAGAGCAGACTGATCTGCTTGCCTTTTTTGCATATATATTTCTTTATTGTAGACCACCCAAAGAGTTGGATTCCATTTTCTCAAGTCACTTTTCAGTAGAATGAATATAAATCATTTGAAGCAATTTTAAAATTATTATCTTGAACGGCTTTAATTGCTATTTTTCTTTTACCAGTACCATTTGTATAAATTCATAAATATATCTTTTTTTCTCTATAATAACTGTGAAAAGGGAAAGCTTTAATATGCTCTATTTTTAAAGTCTTCACCTTGCCAGAGAGGATATTTCTTACTTTTGTTTTGCAAATATCTGAAAACTTTTTGTCTGATATAAAAATGTCAAAGAAAATCTGAATGTTTATAAGAGTTACCACTGCCTTTTGGCCATTAATAAGGTGACCATAAAGATGCAATATATAGTGGTACATTTTATTTATTCTTTTAGTTGACCCTTCATTCTCAATGATCATGAAAGGAATATCTTATTGCTTAGATAGAGCATCTTTAAGAATTGCTATTAATCCCTCATCATTTTTCGCAACTATATCATCCAAAATTGAGATGTCCGATAAGTATTTTTCACTGGAATAGCAAATTATCTGGTTTTCTATTTTATCTTTTTCAGCCTTTAGGTAAAAAAAGCATGGGACATGTCAAAGAATTCTGAAAGTTCTGATTGGGTTATTTTTTTCAAAAGATTTATAGTTATACCAAATCTCAAGGTATAATATTCATAAGAAAAAAGTTTAAAATGAAATTAATTCACTGAGATTATTAACTAATATACATAAATGGGAAGAAGTACCAACTGGAGATTTTATTACTATCTATATATTTTTAGGACTGGAAAAGTGTGTAATTGGCCTTGTTATCATTCAGATGAATGTAAAGTTCATAGGAATTCTAGACAAGTTCCTTGCAAAAAATGTGGTCAGATAACTAGATTTGAATATGGATTTTATGATGAACATACAAAAAAACATAGAGCAAAGGAATATTACAATCAGAAAAAGCTAGTTAAGTTAGCTTCGATACAAGTAGCGGTAGGTAATTTAAAAGTAAAAAAAATAATATAACTTAGCATTAGTATCACTAAAAAATTTGTCCTAGTTTTTTTGGAATGAGTTAGGATGGAAACCAAGATGGAAAAATATAGCTAAATGGTGTTTTTAAGCTGAATGAAAGAGAATTTGAATACTTGTTTTAGTTGTCCTAGTTATTCTAGAAAATTTGAGATTCTTTATCTTTTTTTTTATTTTTTTTTCTATAGATATATCGGCATATATTATACTTATCTTATACATATATATATTAAAAGTGTATCATAGAAAAAGTTTTGAAAATTTTTTAAGAACTTTACTTTTAATTAGGATAACTAAGATAACTAGAACATAATATAAAAGAACAAGTTAAATCAAAGTAAAAAAGAAGCTTTTCTTTCATATCAAAATCTATCCTAGTTTTCATCCTAGTTGTTCTAGTAACTTGGATAGAATTTTCTAGCAACCAAATGGGCTGACTATAGTATATGAAACTAGTGATAATTAGTGACAACAAAAAAATCCATTCTAGTTTACATTTCAATATGCCCGAAAATATACTATTGGGAGAAAGGAATATAATATGAATACATATTTCTGGTGATATATTTACATTTGCATTTCAAATTCTCTGACTTGCAGGTCAGCGAAAGTCACATAACCAGCACAGTAGATACAGTAGGCATAGTAAAAATTTGTTTAAATTTGGTCAGTACTATTTCCTAATTTCAGGTTTACATTAGACATAATATTTTAGCATTCAAGCTGGCCTAAAACTGATAAATTAATGGAAATACTTTGATTTTCTGCCAGTTCTATGATAGTTTTAGGAGAGTTTCAGACACTGTTAGATTACTACCATGATACTAAGCTGGATCTTCAAATCATATGTCCAAAAGATCAGCCAAAATTATGGCATAATGTCAGCTAAAATTAATTATGAATTTACTGTGCCACCTGTCACTTTTTCTTTACACTACTTCAGCATCTAGAAAGGTAACCAAATAGGCATAAAAAGTTAAGCATTTTAATATAGAATTCAGTATCCAATCAGATGCAGGAAGTCAACACCCTCAACATAAAAACAGGTATTCAAACAACTACAGAAGGTCAATAACTCCATTTAGAATTTAGCTTGTAAACATTTTAGAAACAAGAAGAAAAGTGTAGTATTTAGATTATATATGGATAGTAATTAGATTATAATGTGGTAATAAAAAATATACTAATATAAAAAAACTTGAATATCAAGAAAGACTTAAAGACGTAGCTAAAATACAAAAGAGATATAAGAAAAAGTAAAAGTAATAGATTATATGTGATATTTAGATTATATTATTTAGATTATATGTGATATTTAAATTATATTATTTAGATCACATATGGTATTCAGATTATATGTAATATTTAGATTACATGTGGTATTCAGATTACCGTATAGTTCCGAAATTAAGCACTACCCGAAAATAAGCATCTTTACATATAAGAAATAACCCAAAAATAAGCACTCTTTTTATAATAAATTTATGATATCTCGGCCAATATTTATCCTAGAGATATGAAATAACTACCATTGGATTCCGCTCATTGAGACGAATCCAATGAGCTAAATTACATTAATTTCTAATCACTGGAACACAAGATATCCCTAAATACAAAATTAATATAAATATGATTTTTTTAAAAAAAATATACACCGAAATTAAGCATCCCTATAACAAAAAAAGTGTGCTTAATTTCGGAACTATACGGTACATGAGATATTTAGATTATATGTGATACTATAATCTAGGTTAAGTGGGATACCACATGTAATATATATTATATGTGATATCCCACTTAAGCCTAATTTATTTAAATCTAATATTCTAAAAAAAAATAAAGAAAAAATATTGATAAACATTTTAGAAGTAATAAAAATAAAAACAACTCTTTGTATATTTATTTTAATAATAAAGAAAAAATTTTAATTTTTTTAAGAAAATTTCTAATTTTAACCTAGGGGAAAATTCCTTTCCTAATCACATGATTATATCATATAATTCTAATATCAGCTCCACCTTCAGCTCTACTGATCTGGACCCTGCTAGCGGCTGTTACCTAAACAATACTGCGCTGATTACACTACTAAAGAACAAATGTATACATACACTGATCCTTATCTTCTCCTTAGAATTTGCTTTGCAAATCCTAAGTACATTACTCAGACCCATCCAGGTTGCTATCGGCATGGTTTAAGATATTTCAAATGCAAAAATAAAACAATTTAGTGATTTAAAATGTTCAAACTTTTTATTGAATGTAATTTATATTAATAATACAATATTACAATAAATAATCTATACACTATCTATATAATGCAAAGAATCCTATAAAATTAATAAATACTAATGAGTAAACACTGCAAATTTCTAATTCTTGTTGTATTTGTATATTGTTTTATTATGACCTTTTTCCTCATATTTTTAATATGTTTTTCAATTATTTTCATTTGTTTCATTGATACTATCACTTGCATTATTGATTACATTAATATTTTGGTTATTATTATTCAATGGTTGTAAATTTTGACATTTTCTAATATGTTGTTTTTGGATCTCAACAAAACTCTTTGCCCTTCCTACTGGTCTTCCTTTTCTTGCAGTAATTATAAGATTCTTGATATTAAACTCATTTTCAACTAAATTAAAATTTGAATTTAGATTTCCTTGTTTATCTAATATAAATTCATGACAAATACCTATAAACTCATTATAAGAATTAGTGGCAATTGCAATATCAAGTGCTTCCATATCAATCCACATAATCAACGTTCAATTCCTTCAAATTTGGTTTTTATAAACCATCATGGATCATCAGCTTATTTTAAATATAAAAATTTCATTAGATCTGAAGCATCAAAGCTAACTCTTGATGTCAATTTGTTTTTGCAACTTGAATAACATTATACTTGATGAATTGATCTTCCAGGAAATTTTCTTCTTAAGAGTCTACCCATATTTTATATACCAGAAGTACAAATTAGATTATATCTTTACCAAGTTTATGATACTTAACAATATTAGGTAAAGGTATCATTATATGATTATGATCATCAACAATAGTAAATAAAATTAATGAAAAAGTTTCTGGAAGATTTTCATTAACCCTCCATTTTTAATCCTATTACCTTAGACTGTCAAGTTTTTTGATCATGTACTGTAAGGTTTAATAATTTTTTTTTTGGCTGATAGGTATCTGTACAACTACATTTTCAGCTAATCTTATGTATGAACTTATTGTCACCTTCTATCTGACTTTCAGTCCATTTTTTCTAACTCTAAACCCTTTCTCTAATGCATAGTTATTTAAAAATTTCTTAGCTTCTTTCCAAGTTTAAAAAGTTTGACCTAAAGTTAGTTTTAAAGGATAGTGTAGATTTCTTCATCAGATGAGGAATTATTATTAAATATGAAAATGGGTTTATATTATGTTCTTTTTCATATAGCAATTCAACTTCAGGTAAAGTTTCTTTTACATTCTGCTCAAAAATTTCAGGATGGGCAAAAGAGCAAGTTTTATAATAATCAAAAAGCATGCAAATAAAAAGTATATAATAGTTTATTTTATCATAATAAATCATAAATCACATGGGATCATGGGATTTGGAGGAGGAATTTTACCCCCGATTAAATGTAGTTATTTTCTTTTTTTAATTTAATAAATATTTTAATTTTTTTTTAAATTTAACAAATTTTTTCAAATTTAATCAATTTTTTAATTTTTTTTTTCAAATTTAATAAATCTTTTTTTAATTTTTTAAAAAAAAATTTAACAAATCTTAATATAATTAATACCTAAAAGGATTATTTAAAAGTCTACCTAAAAATTTTATAAAAATTTGATAATTTAATTAAGATATTTTCAATTTTGTTATAATTTTAAGAGCAATATCTTTATAACATTTTGCATGTATACTATCAGGTTTGGCAATAACAATTGGATTTCCAATATCTGATAAATCACAAATATTAGCATCCAGTGGTACATCCCCTAAAAAATCAATATTCAAATCTTTTGCTACCTTATTAACTCCATTTTTACCAAATATATGAGTTTGATATTGGCAATTTGGACATACAAATACTGACATATTTTGTACAATTCCGAGAATCTTTTGTAATTAATATATATTATAATTTGAGAATTATGTATAAAATGAGTGATTTATAAATGAATTTAAAAAGACAAAGTAATTGTACTTACTGGTACATTGACTTTGGAGAACATATTTGCGCCTTTTTTAGCATCTATAAGTGCTATATCTTGTGGTGTAGATACAATAACAATACCTGATAATTCAACTTGTTGACTAATTGTTAGTTGTGTATCACCTGTACCAGGAGGCATATCAATTACAAGAAGGTCAAGTTCATCCCATTGAACTTGATGAAGCAATTGTTGAAGTGCTTTCATAACCTAAATAAAAAAAGAGTATTTAATTTGAAATCTATAAAATTTATAAAATATTGATAAAAGTATGTACCATGAGACCTCTCCATACAATAGGTGAATCTTCTCCAACCATAAATCCCATAGACATTGCTTTAACTCCATAATTTACAAGTGGAATCAAATTTCCGTCTATCATTTGTAAAATGTTTAATAAAATTATATCTTTATTTTAAAATAAAATAAAAATTTTTACTAATTTTACGTACTTTGCTCATTTATATTTGGTTCACCTTTTAAATTCATTAAACGAGATACAGATGGGCCAAAAATATCTGCATCTAAAATACCAACACGTTTCCTAAATGATGAAACTGCAATTGCCAAATTAACTACAAAAAAAAAAAGAAATTATCGTTAACTTCCTATAGAATAATAATTATCTTCACAAAAAAAAAAAGTTACCAGCAGTGGTAGACTTTCCAACTCCACCTTTACCGGATGCAACAGCAATAACGTGTTTAACACCACGTATCAGTCGTTTAGTAGGCAATCCACGACGCATTCTTTCTTCCATGTCAACTCCTTTTTTTGTAGTAGTATCATTATCATTTCTCAACTTATTGACTTGTAAAGGCAGGCCCTGTTAAATGAAAAGTTATCCTGTATATGTAACAAAAGAAAAATAAGGAAATATTATTGTTGTATATTTTATACCAAAGGATTTTCGTGTCGAACTATAACAGTTTTGCTAAACTGTCGTCTTAAAATATGAGAAAAAGAATGTTTTTGATAAAACGTAAGTTGTCGAATAGTTGTGTTCATATTGTAGATTTTAAGAAAATTCGGGATATATGATACATGATATTATTTATACTGATCGGCAATCTTGCATTGATAATCCGAATTTGAATGCATTTAGTCATTTACCAACGAAAACTTATGTAAATTAACCATGGCTGTTAGTGAAAAGTCAGTCCAAACAATCGATGATATTAAAGAAGATAGTGTCGGTTTAAAAACGTTTAAGTTATTAGCTACAATTCCAACTTATGCTGGCGTAAAGACATTTTCTAATGAGGATAGCCCTGATAATCCTTCCGTACTTTGTAAATATTTTATTATCTTAAAAATTTATTTAATTTTCTTCTAACTTTTACGTCTTTGTTATCCATAAATAGCTATTCAAGTCATTTTAAGCCAACGAGACTTGAACAGAAAACTCAAGAGAAATATTGTTAAACAATTAGTTGTATCTTTACCAACTAAAGGAAGTTCAGCAAAAGTTATAACATCATTTTTACCTATAGATTTAGGGGATGTTATTTTACAAGCTGAATCGCCGAGCAGAAAAAAATTATTAATATTAAGATCTGTTTCAAATGATAAAGGGAAAAAGAAATTTGTTGAGGTTCGAATGTTGAGAATGTTACTAAAGTTTTTTTATAAAATTTTAAATTTAATTCATTTTTTTTATTTAGGTTTGGAATAATGGAAATTTGAAACAATCTATCGATGTAACTGATAGTCATGGAGATTTTTATGCTGATGGTAAGTAACATGTTAATACATGTCAATTTGGAGATTGTATTTGTAAATAAATATTATATATAGTATTCTGTTTGCTGTTCATTTAGCTACCTTTAGAAGCTTGGAATGGGCTAGAAGTGAAGAAAAGGCAGTTTATATTGCCGAACGAAAAACATTAGATGAAAAAGATGAAAAGGTATATATTTTGAAATTTAATTTGTTTCATTTATTTATTCTGACTATATATTTTTTAGAAACATGATTTTGCTCCTGAATGGGGAGAAAGATTTGCTAATAAAGGCGTATCCGTCATCGTTGTTGTGAATGTGTTGGAAAATAAAGTTGAGGTTTTGCCTGAATTTAAAAACATTGTTCCCGGGCAGGTTTGTTGATTTTTTTTGATAATTTTGTATTTTTCCTCGATAAATTTATAATTATCTTTTATTTATTTTCAATAGGTATTTTTTGGACCGGAAGATAAGACGCTTATCTTTAATGGATATAATAGAGAACCACGTTATTTCGGAATTACTGCTTGTATCAATAGATTGTATGTCAATCGTTTTTTTTAGAACAAATAGAAAAGTAAAAATATAATAATTTTCAATATAATCATAGGAATGGAATATATCAAACTAAACTAGATGGAACCGATTTAGGTATGAATTATTTGTTATCTATGAACCGTAATCCCTTGCTTGGAGATTAAGAATTTCAAATTAATTTATCTTATAGTCCATTTAACCGAGCAATTAGAACATGCTCGTTCTCCAAGACTTAATCCTTCCGAGACAGTTTTGGTATGATATATATATATAGATATATTATAAATAATTATTTATTTTTAAAATACAAATATTCATGATATAGGTTTATTATTCTAATCCAATTAGTGGTCCGCATAGTTATTGTTCTGAACTTCGTGAGGTAAATGAATATTTATGTTTAGAATCAATTTATAGAAATCTGATTTTTTTTACTTAAAAAATTATAAGTACAATTTTTCGACCAACACGCATCGTACTGTTGTTCCGATTATTCGTACCCCATCTGATTCATTTCAAAATGGGTTTACTGGCATTTATAATGAGCAAATGGGACGAAAACCATTTATTACTTTTGATGGTAAAGAGTTCTTAGTAATACAAAGTTATTGTAGAAGTAGAGGAGTTGTATTAGCAATAAATCTGGATACAGGAAAAGTTCAGAATCTTACTCCTACAGAAAGTTGGACATTATTTATTGCACGTAATAATTATATTATTGCATCAAAAGGGGCTCCTAATGATTTCGCTGAATTAGTAAGTTGAATATCTAAGAAGAGGAGGTTAATAATTTTTAAATAGATGAATGACTAAAAGTTTATAATTATATAGTACATTGGTATTGTAACGGAATATCAAAAAGATACACTAAAAGTTGATTGGACTTGTATAGATAAGCCAAATATTGAGGAAGGTAAGTTAAAATATAATTTGAAATATTGTTTTAATTTTTTTAAATAATTTTTTTTTTTTTTTTTTTTTTTTTATACAGTCAACCCAATTTTATCAAAAATTACCTGGTCAATCATTAAACCAATTCCAAAAAATGATAATTTAGAGGTTATTTTTATTAAACCTAATGAAACTTCTAAGGATGAAAAACCACCTTTAATTGTACTTCCACATGGTGGACCTCATGGTGTAATTACAACTGATATTAGCTTATATAATGCCACTTTCATCTCATTAGGTTATACTATTGCAATAGGTATTTTACGTGATAAATTTTTATTTTAATTATTGAAGGAAAATATCTAATATTAAACCCTATTTATTTAGTTAACTATACTGGAAGCATTGGATTTGGACAAGATTCTATTGATGCATTAGTTGGTAAAGCTGGTGATCTTGATGTTAAGGAAGTGCAGGCAGGTATCATACAAGAAAATTTCTTATAAAGTAAAAAATATATATATATTTATTTTTATTTATTTAAATAGGCTTCTGCACAATATTTTATCGATAACGAACTTGTAAATCCAAATAAAGTAATTGCAATGGGCGGAAGTCATGGTGGATTTATATCAGCTCATTTGATTGGAAAATATCCAGATTTTTATAAGGCTTGTGTAATGAGAAACCCTGTATTAAATATTGGAAGTATGTGTCATATTAGATATTTATTTTCTTCCTTAATTATGATATTAATATTGAAAATTAATCTACTACAGATATGTCATCTGTTACCGATATTCCAGATTGGTATATAATAATAACAATGTTTATTCCTTTTCTTAAAATAATAATTGATAATATTCCTTAATTTTATAGGTGTTTTTCAGAAATTGGCTTACCTTATTCACTTAAACATCCACCATTAACCAAACCATCAGATTATAAATTAATGTATGAAAATTCTCCAATTAATAACATTGATGAAGTTAAAACACCTACTTTATTAATGTTGGGAACCGAAGATAAAAGAGTACCACATAATGATGGACTAAATTGGTATTATTATTTAAAAGGTAAAGGAAATGTGGAAATTCTTTGTAAAACGTACAAAGAAACCGGTCATTCCTTGGACAGTATTGATGCTGAAGTTTTTGGTATTGATCATATTATTAAATTTTTGGAAGAGAAAATTGGAATAAATAATTAAAAAAATATTCAATTGAAAATATGGATGAATGGAAATGCTTTGTTATCTAAGAAGTGATCAATGAATCTTTTTATTTTTAAATAAATAAATAAATAAAATTGCACATGTATAATACAATAAAGATAAAACCACAAATAAATTTGATTTAAAAATTGTTTATGATGACTTTTGAGATACAATTTATTAATTTGTGAAGGGCATAGTATTATATACTGTATAAGAATAAAACAATAAACCGCAATTTAAAATTTAAACAAATCAGATGCTAAATGATGAAATCATTAAAAATGAGGTTAAACGTCTGAGGGCAAGGTAAAAAAGAAACTGACGGGATCGAAAAAATTGTGTTCAGGATTTTTTACTTCACTTTATTAATTACATACAGTATTTTTCTAAAAAAGAGTGTCGTACGACTAAACACAGAATTTTTTTTTCTCAATGTCCGCTATTAATATTTCCAAAGAGATCATCATCAGTCACTATAGTTATAGTCATCATATTAAAGAGCTACTAGACTGATTACCAATTTTTAACAAGTTGAATGCTTGAACGATGAACGATTCCGCTTTCTGACAAAACTTCGTCATTTTCCAACTGTCTACCTTGAAACATAAATATCAGATTTTTTATTGGAATCAACGTCCTTTCATTATACTTTTTTTTCAATTGAAGTACAGTACTAGATGGATTTATAATAATACTGGTAGGTGGAGTTAGAATAAAATCTTTTATGAACACTCGTATACCACTTTCAACCTTTTGGACAAGACTAATTATTTCGCCTGGAGCGATTTTGTAATATGATACTTTGCGAATATCTTCGAGCCGTTTATTATTAAGATATAATTCTTGTCTCTCCTTTTTAATATCAAGTGTCTTTTCTATTTTTTGTTTCACTTTATAAATGGTATCATCAGAAAAAATCTCAAGTGGCATTCGAATTGTTTCATCAAGAAAGAGAAAAATCGTGAATTTTAACATTTTTGAATGATTAAGAGCAGACCAAGTTTCAATTACAACTTCGATAACGTGAAAAAAATATAGTAATTTACACATCAAAAATCACACCATAATTCGGATCAACGGGAATAATTTTATCATTAACCTTATATAACTAATATGACATCAATTTTTATTAGTTATAAATATTGCTACTGTTTCCTTGGCCAGCTATAATTAATAATTTTGTTTGATATGGTAGAGTGTCGCTGAAAAATTTTTAGTTGATAATGTGTTGATGTCATGAATTTTTTTAATTAACACGGAATTATTAAATCACGTGATTTAATCGCAAACCTTTTTTTTCTCTTATTAGGAAATTTCGTAATTCTGGCCGGTACATAAACTATATATTCACATTTCTAGTATTTTTTTTAAATAAAATAATTATAATGAATATATAAAAGTTTAATTATCAAATTTGAGAAATTTCAAGCAAATTAATAGATAAAAAGATCAGTTAATTTTTATAGCATTTGTAAATTTTACAGAAGTAAAATTGATTTTTTAATTTTATTATATATTACATTTTATTATTTTATTATGATAATTGCCTTTTTTATTGAATCACGTTAATCCCTAGCTACATATGTAGTTGATGCCAACTACATTATACAAATGCAATAAGAATGTATTATATAATTATCCTATCTAAATTACAAAATTTCTATACTATAAATCACATGACTAGATAAAAAATAACAAAAAACTAGATTTAGAAAAGTTATTTTCAGATTGAGGTCTTATAACAAATAAAATTTTACATTTATAATAATGACTTACTGTTTCAGTAGACTATACAGGATTTAAAACTGTGGCTGAGTAGTATAAAGCTTGAAAAAAAATTAGATCTTGCTATTGATTAGTGCTCCGAACGGTTCCGGTTCAAACCGGGAACCGAACCGAAACCGGCCAAAATTCCGGTTAGGTTCGGTTCGGTTCCTGGAACCGGAACAGAAAAATTCGGTTCGGATCGAACCGAAACTTAATAAAAAAGTGAAAAATGTGAAAATTCGAATAATTCGACATGCACTGATCCATAATACATGAAATATAGCTCATTCGAATCGTCTCAATGAGACGAATCGAATGGTGGTAAAAGCAAAATTTTAGCATCGATATTTCGTTCGCTATCGACGAAAACGTAAATTTCTTTAAGTACGATTTGCCGACGAAGTATCGATGCTAGAGACATGAATTTAGTGTCATTCGACGCGTCTCGATGAGACGATTCGAATGAGCTATATTTCATGTTTTATGGATCAGTGCATGTCGAATTATTCGAATTTTCACATTTTTCACTTTTTTATTAAGTTTCGGTTCGATCCGAACCAAATTTTTCTGTTCCGGTTCCAGAACCGAACCGAACCGAAGAAGTTGCAAGCTGAAAATTCAAAATATTTAGGTTGAGAAAAAGAGTTTTGGTGAACTTATACTGATGTTAAAAATAAGATTAGCTAGTTAAATACAAATAATACTAAGCTTATTTCTAAACAGATATTTCATACTAAACTTGAAGCCAAATATTCTGGCAAAATAAAATTGCTCAAATTTTTGATTAAAATATTAAAAAAAAAAGCAACTTTAGCACAAAAAGTTTTATTTCTTAATAAAATCAAGATTCTTTTTCTTGAAGCTAAGATAATTGAATTGGAAGGTAAATTAGAATGTCTGAAACTAGAATATACATTCCATGATTCAAATGCTTACTAGAGAAGCCAGCCCAAATAAACTCATCTAAAATGGATGATTTCAAAAGAATCAATTCTCTCAGATTTGAATTAGAATAGGTAAGGGATGATTTATACTCAAAAAAATACAAATTGGAATATCTAGAAAAGAAAGTAAAGGCAAAAGATATCATATTCAAGCGGGTATTGGATAATTTATCTTTAGTAAACCTTAAATTATCTGAGAAAAATCATCTTTTTTGAGAGTTAGAATTGAAGAAAAATAATAAAATAGAACCCACACTCCTACTTATAGATGATTCATTATGACTTTCTACTCTTAATCCTTTGTCTCAAATAATTTCTATAAGTGATACAAAAGCTTCTATTATTGTAAACTTCTTAATGTCACTAATGATAATATATTTTATACTTACCTTACTACTTATTGCAATTATATAGTTCATAATTAAGTATATGTGGATGATCTAGTTATGAGACTGAAAATAAAATTGAAGTTAACCAGTATTATTGCATAAAAAAATATATAAATAAAATTATAAGCCTTCTTAGTAAATTGAAGAATTTGGCTAAGAGTACTTTCTTAAAGTATAGCTTCTGCAAAAGAATAATCTAACATATTTTTTAAAAATTAAAGTAAAGAAATGATAGTATACTTTTTTTTTCAAAAAAAATATTTTTGAGAGATCAAGATTGGCTAAACTAGAGAGTCTAAATACTTTATTTTATTTCACTAGAATCAGGCCTAGGCTTTTTTTGTACAAGTAGCATAGTATGAAAGTACATGCAAAAAACTGATATAAAATTACATAAAAATTTGTAAATCTTTAAAATAAAAAATGTAATGAGTATGAATTGAAAGAAAATAAAATAAAAATGTATAAAGCTTTTTAGCTTTTGATCTAATTACTAACATAAGTATGCAATAAATATACTAAATAATATTTTAAAATAATTAATGCAATAATATCCTAAAGTAGTAATTATATAGAAATAAGACCTAAAAGTTAAAAATGAGTAAATTTATAGTGACTCACTCAAGTAAAATTATATATAGAAAAGAAAAAAGAAATTATGCTTAAGTTGATCACTAATTTAGTACTTTGTACTTCATTTCAAAGATGATGTAAAAATAAAATTGACAAAATAATACATTATGCCTGGACTACTGATTCAACACTTCATGTCTTATTCTTAGCAATCAAAAGATAGCAGATAGATTGTGGCACATTTTTGGCAAATAAATGGATTGCAAGTTTGGTACTTTATACCTTATCTAGTAATCAAAAGATGACAATTGAAAGGAAAAATATATGGATTACAAATTTAGCACTTTGTGTCTTATCTTGACAATCAAATAGAACAGATATGATAGTTTCTTAAAAGTTATTTGAAAGTGCTAAAAAAGTGACGGAAAAGTATTTAGAACCCAAGACATGATAAATTATGATAATTTTGACTAGTACTATTTTATAATTTTGGCTGAATTTAAAATACAATAATTTAGTATATTTAAAACTGGTAAATTAATAAAAACTCTCTGATTTTCTGCTAGGTTCATATCAGTATTCAAATACTTCCTTAGTACTATCATAGCATTAAGTTAAATTTTCAAATTATGTATTTAAAAATCAGCTAGAATTATGTTATAGTGCTAATTAAATTTAATTAAAATTTTATTATAAATTTATTGTACTACTTGTTACCTTTTTTTTTACGTTACTTCGACTGGCTTAACATCTTGAAAGACTATTAAACAGATGTAGAAGAAAAGTATCCTTAGCATTTTAACAGATGCTCAAAAGTATATAAATAAATAAATAGCTCTTTATTAATAAAAAATCACAGAGTATTAATAACAAATGAATAATTAAAAGTAATAAAAAGGTAATAAAACAATAAAAATATGCAGATAGCTATAAGATAACAAGAAAAGCACAAAGAAATAAAAACAAACAGATATTATTAACTTGGTCATAAAAAGACTATAGAATACTAAAAACAGTAACTAGTTAAATAACATTATACTAAATAATATACCTATAAGAAGAAGGTCAAAAATTATATAATTTAATTTCATCTATTTTAGGAAATGTAAAATTATAGTATAATTTTAGATTTTTAGCTAGAATTAAGTATTTGATTAATTATTAAAATGGAAATTATGTAATATCATCCTAGCTTAATTTTTCTTTTCCTTTAAGAAATTATGTAATTTCTGGCACTTTCCTAACTAGATAATAATATACTACAACTGGATAACAATTTTATAAAATTGTTATCCGGTAATTCCATTCTTTTAAAGTTTTTTCTTTAATAATTATCCCAGAAAAAATATTATAGTATTATTAACTATTTTATTTTTCTAATTCATTTTTGTTTTAAAAGTAACTTATTTAATGCATTATATAATTCAGAATTTGGAAATCTTTCTTCAATATCTCAATTATTGCTATTGCAAAACTTTTAATAAAATTGGAAGATTATTTGAATAAATTTTCTTGCAATTGAGAGATACTAGATGATGGCCTTCAGATGAGACAGTATAAGCAGTTGACTCGATTCATCTGGAGAAACTGTTAGGATGACTTGGTATCGGTCTTGTTGGGGTAGAGGAACAGAGATGGGATTAGTTTAGTTTTTTCTTTTATATTTTAGTATTAGATTTTAAGGTAGGTTCTTTTTCCTGGAGGTTGGTACTAGCAACCGGCTTCTATAATTTTTTTTACAAGAACATGAGGACCTTTTATAATGTATCGTGCTAGTTTGAAGACCTGAGTTTATGTGTCAGGTTGTCTTTTGTCTTGGGAATTGGCACTAGCATCCGTTCCCTTTAAACTCAATAATGTTTCGTGCTAGTTTGAAGACCCATAAAGATTGAGGAGAGATTCAGTTGAACTGGACGAAGGGCATTCCATTGACAGGAAGATACGAAAAAACTGGTTGAAGATTTTATTTTAGTGTCTGGCACTAGGATATGGGATTGATCCAAAGCATTTCTTATCTAAGAAGGTTCGGCAACGTAACCTCACTCTGAGGACCTATATAGCGTAAGTGCGACAAGTTGGGCATTTCTACTTTTATAGTGTGAGAGCTTATCTCTGCAAAGTTACTTTTTATTATTTTATGTATAGTTTGGTAAAACGTGCTTAATTATCTTAATAAATGCAATTGCTTAGTCAGCTTGTCTTCAAAAAAAAAAAAAAATTTCTTGCAATCCATATAATTTTTTAACAAAATTCCATATGTAGTTGCATTTCAGTACTTCCAATAAAATCTTCAGATATAGGATTAATAGCTATTTTAAATAAGATTTAAGATGAGAGTATTCTACATAATCAGATTGAAAGACTTTAATTAATCAAATTAAATGGCATGCTTTATACATTTTGCTAAAATATAAAATTGAAAGTGATCTGTACTGCATTTCACAGATTTGTGAACCATTTGATTCTTTGAATTGATTTAACAAAAATTAATAACCTCTTAATACTTTCTTCAGGGTGGAAAGGACTTTGAAAAGGCTTCAGATTTTTTAAAAGTTTGAGGTGAGCACTTACCTACTTGAAATGTGACTGATATACTGATTGTACTTATCTTCACATTGGGTAATTTTTTGCTAAAACAGATGAGGCAAAGTAATAGGACTTATGGTGAATCAGAATTTTTAGTCACATGTCTGTTCCAATTTGGGATGTTTCATTCATATCGTTAGTCTTGGAAAAACCATTTATAATATCTTGGATCTGAATATTTGGTTATATGTAACTCTTGAATTTTATCTATTCCTATTCCATCAAATAACATGACTTTTTTTAGCTCTAAAAGTTATTTTACGTAAATTTTTATTGGTAGAAGTGATTTATATTTGATTTCATTATACCAATGTTCTTGTCGATTTATCATCAATTTCATTAGATTAAATAATTATTTATAAAAAATTACCGCATCTTTCTTGCAAATATTTCTCTATTTTTGGTCTGAAGGAATACATGAATTTTCACAATCCCCAAAAAATGGGGCTCAAAAAATCGATTTTCTTGCATTGTTGTTCTATACTGTTTATTTGTGTAATTCGTAATTATTAATTAAACAATGCAAACATGAATCTTTATGTACTCGTTTTGATTGTTGATTTTCTTGATTAAACTTTCTCACAATCACCTGATCATTTATGGATTCTATATATAAACTGTAAATTTTCATGATGATCAAATTAAAAAAAAAAATTTTTATCCAGATTTAGCTAAAAATGTCAAATACAGGTAATAAATTATTTGCAATTGTATTTTATTTTTGAAATTAACATTTACATTAATTGGATTCTGCAAGTTTTTTCAACATTAGATCGTCTTAAAATTGCATTTTCAAATCTTGAGAATATTCCACGACATATAATACGTTCACCATCATATCAACCTCGTAGAGCAAGTGTAGCAATAATAATTCGTATTAGACCTAAAAATTTATCTCATGATAGTAACATTTATGAATCAGATTTCGCTGAATCCTCATCAAAAATATCTTTACAAAGTGAAGGAACTAATGATGAACAAATAACAAATTTGGAAGATTTTTGGAAATTACCATGGGTAAAAGATGGGGAACCGGAAATTTTATATATAAAAAGGGCTTTAAGGGAAGGTGATCGATGGAGTGGGCAAATGGCCTTTCCTGGTGGTAAACGAGATTCAAATGATTTTGATGATTTGGATACAGCTGAAAGAGAGACATTTGAGGAGGGTAAAGTAATATTATAAAATTTCTTTAAAAATATATATAGAAACATCTTATAATCTGACATCAAAATTTTTATTAAATAGTTGGATTAGATCTTGGAAATCATAAATTATTTATGTGTGTTGGAGCGCTGGATGATAGAGAAATAACATCAACTTTTGGCAAAAATTTGTTAATGGTTCTTTGTCCCTTTGGTAAATTAATTTAATATGGTTTCCGATTTAATTTTATCAAAACATTTATCTTATATTTTTTATTTTAGTATTTTTACAACTCACAAAAGAGACACCGCCTATTGAAATTTCTGGGTCAGAAGTAGCATCAACACACTGGATACCGCTTTCGGTATTCTTTAATCCCATTATTACTCAAAAATGGGATCCAGAATCAATAGACTTATCTTCAAGATTAGCGCCGAATTCTTGGATATTACAGAATATGTTCAAGACGCTTATAGGAAGAATGCATTTTCATTGTATTGGATTGCCTCATATTGATGTGGGTGGAAAAACTACGTTAAGATTATGGGGGTTAACTTTACAAATGACGAGTGATTTAATAGATGTGATGTATCAGCAAGATGAAGAACCACCTCGAAGATTAGATGCTAAAAGGCCGAAGTTTGATTATTGGGATGTGAATTTTTTCGTATGGTGTTTTTTAAGAAAAAATCGCAAGAATTATAAAAGAAAAATGTTCGAATTAAAAACACGAAGGTATTATAATTAAATTTTTAGTTTATTATTTTTTTAATGATTGAAACACCTAATTGTAAATTTTTTTACATTATATGCAGAATAATTTGGGCAGAAGGTTGGCGTGAATATTTTGTGGCAGTACAAAAATCTTGTATCATTGCAACTATGATTAGAACTTTATTTGCTTTATTATTAATTAGAAATTTACCAATTATTATTAGGAAAATATTAAAATATTATAGAATTAATTAACTGGAAACTAAAATTTAATCTAAATTTTAAATCTTAGAAATAAATTAAAAGTATAATTTTTAAGATTCAATGCTCATCAAAGAAATTTGGCTGACATTTGTAATTTTTAAAATTTACAGAATATGTAGTTGGTTTTATTTAATAATGATAATCTAAATCAATTTTGCCAATGACAATCATATTTGTTTTCATATTCTTGAGGGAATTGAACTTTTTGTTTGCTTCTTCGAACTTCTATCATATTCATATGAATATTACTCTTAGTTGTACGGCTCCCATACCATTTTTCTGTACAATATCCTTCATTCACGCTTAAAAGTACCTTTTAAAGGAATATTATAGTGTACTTTTCTACATAGTTAATGTATATATTTTATTTAAACTTCTATGAATTTGATCATGTAATCGGATTATCTGTCATTCTGTCACGCATTGAAGTTATGCATATTGATATGTGACGTACAGTATAAATAAACTTGCCTTTATTAAATAATACACTTTTCAAAGACGTGTTATGTTTATTGTTCTATGATTGGACCTTGCAGTCCATATTTATTTAAATATCAAATTTCCCTACATTTTATGTCTTCAAAAATGTGGACTAAAAAACATAAACTCACTAGCACAAACGAAAGAATTTAGAAAAGAAGTCAATATTGATAGTGATCAAAATGACAGTTCTACGCGACCGATCAAAAAAGCTAAAAATGATAAAGCCGAAGAATTAGTGAAAACTTCAAGAAGGTTGAAATCTGTTTCTCAACTAGCTGATACTTCAATACCTACTAACACGAAAATGGCAGAAAGTTTTATATCTTTTGAAAAGCATGAAGGAACTATAAAACTTGCTTCTTGGAGTGTCAGCGGATTAAATGCTGCTTTAAAAATGCTAGAACGCGGTTTATGTGTTATAAGTTGAACATTAATGCCTATCCGTTATTTAATTAATCCATGATTTTAAGAACTTATGTTGAAGCAGAGGACGCTGATATATTGTGCCCGCAAGGAACAAAAATTAAACAATGAAAATTGAAGGTGTAGTTGATTGTGAGAAATATAAATATTATTAGAGGGTTTGAAAATGAAATTTGTATTTACAGCAACCGGTTCGATGCTTTCGTTTTTTTCTTTTAATCAGAACTTCTGTTTTTCAAAGATTTAACCAATATCTACTTCATATGGTCTTTCTACACGTCCAAATCCTGAAGTTACTAAAGGACGCATTATTACATTAGAGTTTGAGGCATTATATTATGTAGTATTGTTATGTTCCAAATGTGTAAGATTAAATGAAAGGAAAAATATTTAAGATAACTCGATGAAAAGAAACCAGTTATTTGGGCTAGGTAATTATAAATTTTTTTTTTAAAGAAAGGTTATCATGTTTAAATAAAAACCAATTCAATTTGTATTTATATAAGGTCTTGAATGTTGCGCATAGCCAATCGATTTAGCGAAATCCACTAATAAGCAAAAGTAATTAATTTTAATAACACAAATTTATCGATTCGTTAATACAGGTCTGCGGGTTACACACCAGAAGAACGAGAAAATTTTGAAAGAATTTTAAGAATTTACTTTGTTGATACTTGGAGGCACTTCCATCCAAATACCGAAACCCATGCTTTCAATGTCGTTCTAAAAACATCAGTTGGCGCTTAGATTATCATATTGTTAGTGAAAGAATCTTGGATAGAGTAGTTGAAAGCGAAATTCGATTGAATGCAAATGCATACGGAACAGCTTATAATTTTACGAGATTTTATAGAAGACAGTTTATTAATTTTACAAAATATATATGAAATACTTATTGAATGAATGTAAAATTTTTTGAATAATAATTTATTGGCTAAATAAACTATAAAATGATATTATCAAATATAATTAATTTTTCAATAATTTTCAAAGTCATCTTCAACGCCATTCATGGTTTGAAATAAAAACGTAAGCACGTTAGCAGTAAAATGAATATAGAATCCATGATATAATCCTCTAATTCCATAATTATCTAACAAGCCACGCTGTCTACGTCGTTTTTGAGAGTTTCCACGCATAGGTACATATCTTTGACTGATGCCTTCTTCAATAATTATTCTATAAAGCGTGTCTAACATACCAACATAAGGAGCTTTACGCGTCTGAACAATTGTTTCAAATGGTTTGTCTGGGGTGCGAGATCGGATTTGACATTGTAATCTCTTACGAATAGTTTCGAGAGGTAAAATTATAAGCAATTGAAGTGTATTAAGTCCAAGTTGTGTAAGTCCATATAAAATTGGAGAATCGGTTGGAGAAATATGAAATACACGATCTATAATTAAAGGCACTGTGCATTCCAACAATGGTCGGATCGTATGATGGACAATCGACGGTAAAAGGTTATGCGACCAATACAAAGAAGAAAATCCTTCCTCTTTAATCATTTTACGCAAACAATCAAATGTACCATTATATTTTTTATGAATTGGCGAAGATGTTTGAGCAATAAGCCTAACAAAAAACATCATAAGACAAGTTTTAAATTCAAAAGTACGTTTTTCAAAGAATCAGGAGACTATATACCTTGTTTGTACAACTTCCAAGGGACTTAAAAGTACTCCAACTACAAGATGGCTGGTTACTAATGTAGCAATATTAGGTCCAGCGCGATCCAAGTAGATCAATGGAATCGTATCATCATATAAATCAAATGCATCATTCAATGCACCCTCAAGTGTAGGTTGGAGAAAAAGATGACCCATATCGTAAAGCCAACTTGCAAAATGCCCTTACGTAGAAAAAAAAATAAATACAAGTAGTTAAGATTAAAATAAATAGGAATTAGAATAATGTGAAATTAAGATGTAATTATTAATTTACCTTTCCAAAGTGAACTAAATCCTTCAGTATTATGGCTTCTCAAAGTCCCTAAAGTTGACCATACGCCATTCTCTAATGGAGGCAACATGTAATTTGGTCGTGTTGATACATCATAAACATTGGTAGTGAGGTAACCTTGACTATCTGATAATTTGGATTTACGAAATGCAGGAGAATCTGGATCAAGAGATTGTGAAGAACGAACGAACATTTCATCGTCATCATCATCATCATCAAGCTATAATTATAATATTATTGTTAAATCTTATTCAATTTACGCATTGAAAAAATTAACTAAAAGATAATTGAATTATAATTACATCCTCCTCCGAGCCATTATTACGAGGTGTATTTTCAGTGACCACTGGTACAACATCTTCATTTGGCAAATACTGGATTTGTAATAAAGTCCTTGCAACTTCGAAAGGATGCGAAATGGCCACGCCAACATATTTAACAAATCCTAGGCTTGCCAAATCCTTTAATACACTTTGGGAATCTATATCTGTTATGTCATTTCGATCTTCATTTGAATTAGTACCATTACCAAAAGGTGTATAATAATGATCGGTATTTTGGGGTACATAATAAGGTCGGAGAGGATGAACAGTAGTCGTTTGCGGAAATGGGGCATAAGTATACCTTGGTTGTCGTTCAGTTGATTCGGAAGTCATGTTAACAACTTAACGATACCAACGCGAAGGCCATCAATTTATATAAATGTGGTGCAGTACAGATTTATGATCAAATTTACCATTTTAGGAATATCATTAGGAATAATTCCTAATTTCTTAACGTAATACAACTGGGTAATAAAATGTGGCTTACATTATCATTAACTTGTATCACATATAAATTTTAAACAAAAATCTCTAAAAATCGCTTTCTTAGGAAATACATTACATATATATTATCGTTATCATAGTATTGCATTCGAATTCAACATTTGTAGATAGCATATTTTGAGCAATTCCACGTGATCTATATGTTGAGATTCCATATATTTATTTCGACAGTCGTGATTCTCCACCTGAGATGAAGTAATGTATTCCGTTTTGCGACTTGTTCTTCAGACTCTATTTTTTTTTACATTTAACAGATATCAATTCTAAACGTGCTATAAAAAGTAGGATTCAATTAAATAAGATTATTATAAATTAAATAAACAATACATTTACGAACTTACATTGAAGTAAACCATATTTCTACGGTCAATATGATTACGATCAAAGCATCCACATGTTCAAGATACAGTATGTTATAAAATAAAATGGTCTTTTCGCTGCCAAGATTTCTTTGAATTGCTCATCAGAATTCTTAAGATTCATGAATGGCTTTTAAACTTTCAACAATAGGCCAAAGATTAAAAGTAAGATTCATAAATAAATCTTGTATCTAGATATTAAAATGAAATTAATGGTTACTAGATTTTTTTAAAAAAAATTAATTTTATACATTATTGCGCCTTAATATTATGATATACCAATTTTGATTTCAAAGTTTTATAAATACCAATTAATAAATAATTATCGTATAAATCATATATAAATAAAAATGATATTGACTCACAAATTGATTTTCTAGAAGCATCGCTTTCAAATTATTATTTTTGATAAGAGAAACCAATTTCTTATAATTTAATCTTTGATCAATAGCGGAAATTAAAATTCCAGCACCTTCAATCATGTTCATTTTTGTAACATATCTAGGAAAAATAGAATAAAAAAGATCTTCTAATACATCAGTAGATTGAAAAGTATTGCTATTTCTTGAAGCTTGCGTGAAAATTGCCAATCAGGAGAAATCGATTCTTTAATCAAAGTAGAAAATTCGCTTGTCTATCTCGTAGAATTTCCGAAGATTAGATTCGTTGAACTGGCATTCGGATAAATCAATCGAAATGTAATTAAAATCGATAGGAATCCAGTCTAAAAAACTATTTTCCGAAACGTAATGCAGCAAGTTATTATGCAGAAGTATTTGCTTCATAAAATAGAATATGATACAATTAGCATGGCGTATTGGCGTATAATATATACATGTATTATGACTCATTTAATACATTATATTCTTTTTTTGTTTTATGAGTATTCATATAGTTGTAAAAGAATTTAACCTATAGCTTTTATCGATAAATAGAAATACGGTTACTTCAAATGCATAATATCCCTTAAGTTGATAATGCTTGATTTGTAGCACCTTTTTCAATATATAAAAGAATTCGTTATTACGAATGGGTGTAATCGGTCGCCTTTGAGTTTCCATATACTGAAAAATCATAAACAGCAATGACAAAATACTGTAGTGTGTCACAAAGACATTGTGCGGATAAATACGCGATTAGTTGAAACTTTCTCGTCACGCGGAAAGACAAAATACATATCTTTTGTATGTGTGATCGCCATGGTGTCACGTGGCGTGACACCGTTCAGTATATATTTTTAATGGAGGTAAAAAAAAAAATTTGATTTTTTTTTTTTTTTTTATAAAATGATTGTTTTTACTGCAATATCGGGTGCGAAAAATGAAGATCCCTTATGCTATCTTGTAGAAATAGACGATGAGGTACGAATAATGCTAGACTGTGGCTGGAATGATGAATTCAATGTAGAAGACTTGAAAAACTTAAGAAGGTTATAAATTTATAAACAATTTTAGATATAAAATGTCCTATTGTAAATTAATATCTTATTGTCATGTAGAGTTGCGAAACAAGTGGACGCACTTCTACTATCACATCCTGATTTACAACATTTAGGAGCATATCCATATGCTTATGGACACTTTGGTCTTTCATGTCCTGTATATGCGACATTGCCAGTTTTAAATATGGGAAGAATGTGTTTATACGATGTTTTTCAATCAAAAATAAATGAGTCGGAATTTGATACTTTTGATTTGAACAATGTTGATACAGCATTTGACCAAATCACTACGTTGAAATATTCACAGCCTTGTTCGTTGGGTATGATTATCCGAGAATTTTTATAATATATGATATATATGACGTAATTTAACACTTATTGATTGATACAGGTAAATATAAAGGAATTACTATTACAGCATATGCTGCAGGACATGCAATAGGTGGTACAATATGGAAGATAAAAAAAGATGCTGAAGAGATCGTATACGCTGTTGATTATAATCACAAAAAGGAAAGACATCTTGATGGTACTGTCTTACATAAAGATGGTGTTGTTCTTGATGCCTTGAGTCGACCTACATTGATGATAACAGACGCTTACAATTCTCTTATTAGTCATCCTGCAAGGAAACTTCGGGATGCTGCTTTATTCGGTAAGCTATAAGAGAGTGTGTAGTATATATAAAAATGTGATTAGGTTTTAATATATATTAAAATTAAAAAAAAATTAGAGACAATCATGACAACATTGCAGGGCAATGGATCTGTGTTATTACCAACAGATTCATCTGCAAGAGTATTAGAATTAGCATATTTATTGGATCAACATTGGGCATTCCATCAACTTACATATCCTTTGATATTCCTGAGTTATCAAAGTTATAATACAATACAGTATGCAAAAAGTATGTTGGAATGGATGAGTGATGCTATCAATAGGCAATTTGATAACAAAAGAGAAAATCCTTTTGAATTTAGGTTAGTTTTTTAAATCTAATAACAATTGCATATCTAATTTTATATTAATAAAAAAAAATAATAAAATAAAGTTAATTTGCGTTTTCCAAGTTGAATGTTTCGTGAACTTGATCAAATGTGGTGTATTTAAATTTATAATCATTATAACGGCTCATCCAACCTTAACATACCTTTTCTTTATTTACAAATTAGATACCTTCGATTGTGCACACGTTACAAAGAATTAGCAAAATATCCAGAACCTAAAGTTGTTATAGCAAGTAATGTTAGTTTAGAATCGGGATATGCACGAGATCTATTGTTAGAATGGGGAACTTCACCAGAGAATGCTGTAATACTAACTGATCGAGGTCCACCATATTCTCTGGCAAGAAAATTATATAAAGAATGGGAAAAAGGAACTGAAGAAGATAATACTAATTCTGTACCCTTGAAACCTGCTATTGCACTGGATTTAATAATACCTCTTGAGGTATTTTAGATATACTTAAATATAATGGTGTTTTACTACGAAATTAATATTTACATAACACATATTTACTTTTAGATAAGAAAAAAAGTTCCATTAGAAGGTCAAGAACTTATAGATTATAAAAACGAACAACGTAAGAAAAAAGAACGCGAAGCAGCACAGGCAGCCCTTATTGCTAAATCACTTTCCATAATTGAAGAAGATGAATCTGATGGATCAGAAAGTGAACTTGGTGATAATGATATAGAAGAATTACTTGCCACTCAATTTGATCTTTATGTTAGAGATGCAACTAAACTCGGAGGTTTCTTTAAGCAAACTCAAAGTTATTTAATGTTTCCATACATTGAAAAGAGGAAAAGATATGATGAGTACGGTGAAATCATTCAAGCGGAACAATTCAAGAACAAAGGGATTGAAGGATTAGGACTCGTAATTGATGGTGAAAATGGTGATAGGATGGAGGATGATAACAACGACGACGTGTGTGATAAGATTAAATTCGTTGAATGAAGTTAATAAACGCCTGAATTATTTATTTTATATATCTTTTTTTTGTTTATTAGTCTGATAAAGCAGATCAATCGACTGCCGATTCAAATGTGCCAACGAAATATGTATATTATGACGAAGATATACATTTTCAATGTCAATTAAGGTTTATTGATCTAGAGGGTACAAATGATAGTCGATCATTGAAAACAATTGTACCTCAAGTTCAACCAAGAAAATTAGTAAGTATAATATAATATCTGATGATCTACATTAATTTAAGACACCAGATTCATTTATTATTGAATTATCTAGATAGTCATTCATGCGTCACCTGAAGCAACTCATGACTTTGCTTCGAGCTGTTTAGCCCTTCAGTCCATGACCCGTGACATATATACACCTGACGTTGGAGAGTTATTGAATGTATCTGAAGCCATAAATTTCTATCAAGTTAAATTAACCGATTCTTTGGTTAGCTCATTAAGACTTTCAAAGGTAATTAATTTATAACAAAATTCCTGAAGTTTTCCTTGTGATTTTATAATTATAATTTCTTTTTTTAAAAAAATATGAATAGTTGGAAGACTATAATATTTCATTCGTATCTGGAAAAATACATCTTCCTCCTGATTCATCATTTCCTATACTTGATGTAATTCCAATTGAAGAATATGCCGCTAGTGATAATCCTGTATTTGTAGGTGAAATTAAACTGACAGAATTGAAGCGAGTATTGCAATCAGAAGGCATTATTGCAGAATTTAAAGGCGAAGGTATTTTGGTTTGTAATGAAAAGGTGGCCGTTAGAAAAGTAAGCTATTGAACATCTAGTGGATCGCGTTTATTTTACTCACGTGACTAGGAGAAAAACTAATGACTAATCTTTTATTATAATGTAGACACCAACTGGACAATTAACTTTGGAGGGTTCTTTATCAGACGATTATTTTAAAATACGTTCGATAATATATGGTCAACATGCTATTTTATAACACTAGTTTACAAGTTTCAACATTAGATTTGCATTTACTGTACAGAATAAATTATCTTAAAATTTATACATAATAAATAATAAATTAATTTGATACTTTTGTTTTTATAAGTCTAAATTTCTTAAATCTGTTCTTTGCTTTCATTTTTTTATTATCATTCAACATTTGTAAGTGAATTGGAAAATTAAGTTTAGTATTCTAGATATCAAATAAAGTAACAATCAACATCAATCTTTACAATTTCGTGATAAAAAGTAAATACTTTTGTCCAAGCCCTTGAATAACATCATCATGATCATCCACATTCATTTTCAATTCATACACCCAAATCTCAACATAATTTAATCCATTTCTTAAAAGTATTGAACAAGGACTATTGAATTCTGAATGATTATGTTGATTGATTAATCTACCTTGATAATTTATAATCATTCGAACTTTTTTTGGTTTAAAGGATATTGGGCATATTGCTAATTTTGGTGAAATTTTAATCATTTGTACTTTTGATTTTACGGTTAAACTATGACAATTTATTTCAGAAGTATCTAAAAAGATTGACAATGACTTATCCTCAGTATCTACCATTATACCTTGTAATAACTTTGATTTATCTATTATAAACATTATCATTAGGTTGGATTAATAAAAATAATAAAGTTTGGAATCTATTTATAAATTACCTTTCTCAACTTCCACATTTTTTCCTTTATCTTTACTTTTAACCATTTTATTATCTACAATCTCTCCTTTTTCGTATTTTTTATCTAGTTCATTAACAACCAATTTAATTGGATTTACTTTGCCTTTCTCGATTAATCTGGCTTGTCCATTAAAGATCTTGTTACCAGTTTCTTTGGTTTTGCCTTGTTCTCTTCCATTAACAAATTGATTTCTTATTGCTATCTCTGTATCTAAAACATCATCATCATCAGTTACTGTATCAGAACCTGACGTATCTGAAAGTAAAGTATTAGTATCATCAGATCTAGGTGTATCTAGTGTTAGTATATCAGAAGAGGTTTCATCATTATTTTCTGAGTTTCGTGGAGTGTATTGTAGCAGAGGTGTTGATGTTTCTACAGCCATTAATTTTTGTTTCTTTAACGAACTATTGCTATTTATTATTTGTTCTTTACTGGTACTACTATTTCTTAACGAACTATAAAGTATTCTTTTCATTTTTGAACAAAAAGAGATATTAAAGAAAAACCAAAGAAACTAAACGGGAGGAAAAAGAAATGGGTTGGCTGATTTGTGTACAGTTGAATATGTATTGACCTGTGATCAGATCGACAATTTCGGAGTTTCAAAGTACAAAGTACGGATGATCTTTTAACTTCGGTCGATTTACAAATTTCTTTATTATACAAATACTAATACATATATAAATTACAATGAGATATTCTGATTTATTTCTTTAGTTGGTCTACAATGGCATCAACAGCCTTTCCAAAATTCTCAAAGAGACCATCTACACCTCCTTCACGTAGTTCATCTCCAGTTCGATATTTTCCGGTCTTGACTGTATTTAACAGAAATAAATGAATTCATGATGATTATTTATAATAATTTAAAATAAAATCTTACCAAGATATCTTATCAAGCCTAATTCCTTAGCACCACCTAATAGAATAAATTTAATATTATAAATAATATTATAAATTGGAGGAAAATATATAATATTATACATACTCCCTAAATCGTTTGCAACATCATCTCCAATCATGACAACATGATTTGCATCATTCAATAGATCCATATCTTGAAGCGCCAATTCATAAAAACTTTTCTCCGGCTATAATTGCAGCATCATTAAGAATAAATGAATTGAAAAATCGTCATGTAACATTAAATTTAATTATATTTACTTTGCCAACAACAGTAGGCTTAACTCCACTCGCGTATTCTAGAGATTCTATAAAAGGACCAGGTCCTAAACTTAGCCCATCTATTTCGAATTAAATTTATACTATTTAATATTATTTATTACGGACATCGATTATTGAATCAAATTTTTTTTTTAAAAAAAAAAAAAAATAGAAATTGCCTGGCTCCGCAAAGTATTTTGCTTTATGAATAGCAATAAAAGGTGTATTTTGATCATTAATTAGGATTCGAAACGCCTTGTTTAACTAAAAGATTAAATGAATATCATTATACGTGCTAGCTTAATTCTGAAAGTTTATTCCTTTTTTTTTTTTTTTTTTATTAACCATCTCATATCGAAAGTTTGTTTGTGACAAGCCAACGACCACAGCATTATTTGGTTCTTCAGTTGGGATTCCATGAAAATCCTCGAGAGCTGCATCTTCAAGAAACAATAATGGTCTTCACATATAATCATGTTTATGAGTAAAGAATAAATCAGGAAGCAAAGCGAAAATATTTTTATTAATTTTACCTTAATCCGCGTGATAAAACTATATTACGACATGCCAATAATGATGTGAATATCTTGGTCCAACATTGTATATCAAAAAGAGAGTTAGTAAAGAAATAAAATAATTTAATTGAGAAATTGAGAAAATCACGTTACCTCGTTTTTATGACCTTCGAACCCTAGCTTTGTCAATTTTTTTTCGAGCTTTGCTACACTTTGATTAGTTGTGTTAGTGCAGAAACGGAACTAATAAGAAAATTTTATTATATAGATAAGTAAGTAATATTTAAATGAAGTAAATTATAGAATTAAACTAACAGGTATTCCAGATTGTCGAAGTTTCTTTAAACCAGCAACAGCACCTTCGCAGGCCTAAAATCATAAAGATAAAGTCAACAAATAATCAGTAAAGATTTAAACAAGGATTTAAATATTAATACGCACTTCATCGCCAACGTGTAACGTGCCTGATAAGTCTATTAACACGCCGCGAATAGTAACCATTGGGATAAAAAGCTTCAATTTCTGAGAAAATGGAACGAGAACAGGTATCATTAACGTTTGTATTAATTGATATAAGTTATGATAAATCCGGCCAAAACTGTATTTTACTTATTATTTAAAAATATGAGATCACAAATTTTTATGAAAATACTTATTAATAAAATATCAATGAAATTTTATGTAATTATAATCTTAAATATAAAACTTTGGTTTAGCATTATATGGTAATACTTAAATTAGTTCTAATAAATACCACCAGGGCTTCTTAATTAAAAAATAAAATAAAATAAAATTATCATTTTTAAAATTAATTACTTAAATAAAAATCAGATTAATATAATATTTAAAATATCTTAAAGACATTTATTAGAATATTTAAAATATTAAATTTTTTAATTTTTATTATTCTATAAATAAATTACTTTACTTATTTGTTCTTTTTAAAAAATATTATTTTGTTAAATTATTTATTGTAAATAAATTTATATAAAAAAATACTAATTAAAAATTTTTAATTTGTAATTTAAATTACTTTAATATAAATAAATATTAATCTAAATTAACCTATCTAATTTAATAATATATTAATTAAATATGCTTTTTATATTAAATATTTATATTTAAAAAATAAATACAATAATAAAATAATTTGAGTAAATATTATATATTATTAGATAATTCAATACTTTTTATAGCTATAAAAAAATGTAATACTATTATGCTAATATTTAACTGACATATAATTATGTATTGTATATTAAATTTTATTATTTAATAGTATTTTTATATAAGATATTAAATATGTAGTAAAAAAGAATAATGTCTTACTTTTTTATTATTAATACATTATAAATATAATTTTTTAATTTAAATAAAATGAATTATAAAAACTTACAAGTTAAATTTATTTAATTACAATTAATTTTTTTTTCTTATTTTTCTCTTAAATAAATTGTTTAAGTTTATAGATTTTTTTTAAAAAATATGCTTATTAAAAATAGCAGAAATAATATAATCATACTGATTATTTTGATTTAACCTAAATTATTCAATATATTCAGTTTATTTCATTAAAGATAAAATGAAATAACTTTATAATACAGTATTTCAAATAATATGTTTGTCATATAAATTAATTTATCAAAATAACTCATTTATTTAAGCTTTGTCTCTACAAATGGGCATAGGATCAATGTATAATTATCAGTTTTATTTAATCATTCTTTACAAGTCTCATTTTGGGTTGAAAGTAAATGAGTATCAAACTATCTTAAAATGACAGCATATGTTTTATAAGTATAAAAGTTTCTATTGCGTATAATAACTTTAGTTGTCAGTTAAAAATATCTTATGCTGCGGAATAATGAGAATATTTGAAAATAATGAACAATCTCATTTTTTAAAATACGGGAGCGTTCAATTGATTGGTCATAAAATTAAAGTTTATCTCAATTATCCACAAATTATAAGAGAAACAGGAAAAAACCAACTACGTAAAAATCCACCAAAAATCATAATTTAATCATTATATTCTGAATATTGTGATTTGATTGGTTAATTAATGGAATGAAAGAGTCAAATAAAATTTCATGCGATGGAAATTATATTCATTTTTGAAGCTTATGAATAATTCGTGGCAGGAGGAGGGTCAAGATTTGGTAAAATGTATTAAACATATCTTGTCACTGAAAAGCAATTACTTAGTCAATTTTAAGTTCCACAACACTCTTCAATCTTTATATACAACTTTTTGGTTCACGACTTTTTTTTTCTCCAGGTTACACAGTGCACTATTGATTTATTATGCATAGTAGATCATCGATTGGCACTTTGTACCGCAGATAAATTTATACCTGTTGTGATACTTTACGACCTAGATCAGATTCGATCAAAAAAAAAAATTTTTTTTTTTCATCCAACTGATTATCTAATATAAAGTGTCAAAATTTTTTCGTTTTTTAAATTCTTATAAACCTTTGAATAAAAAATGGCAACATTAAAATTTAATATTTTACGTTCAATAATAAAATATCTTTTTTCAAATTCAGTTCAAATGAGATGTATAAGCAGTAGTATAAATCAAACTTTTCCTAATTGCAATGGACTGTATCATTGTAATATACCTATTTACCAAAATTTTGCAAGTAGGATTTATTGTACCTTTTGCAGTTAATTTTTTATCAAAAATTTATTAATAAACTACAAAAAAATTTTTTGAACTTATTACTTATAGGATCTGCCCCGTCACTAGGATCAGTTTTTCTTCTAAATCAAAAGGTAAAAAAGAAATTGTTTTTATTCAAAGCTATTCAAAGACTTTATTTAAAATCAATATATATATATATATTTTTTTAGCGATCTTTTCATGCAACAGGTATGCGTTTAATTCATTTGCTTCGAATTTTACAAATATTTTCCATATTAATTATATTGATTTTTATTATCATAGAGCCTTCTAGACAACATAAAAAGGATTATTATGAACTTTTAGGTGTCGATAAAAAAGCTTCTCAGTCCGAGATCAAGAAGGCATATTATAGTGTACGTAAAATAATTTTGCTATTTCAAAGGATACTTAATATATACAATAGTATGATTTATTTTTTTTCATGTAGCTTGCGAAAAAGTTCCATCCTGATACAAATAAAGATCCTACATCAAAGGAAAAGTTTGTACAAATTCAGGAAGCATATGATGTAATTATAATCTTTTTTTTTTTTTTTGTTCTAAAATATATATTACTAACATTATAATTATTATTAAAGGTACTAAGTGATGAAGAGAAAAGAGCGCAATATGATCAATTTGGAACATCGTTTGCAGGTTTGTCTTTATGTTTGTTTTGTTTAAAGTTTTATATTAAAAGATTTTAACAAATTATCTTTCTTTTGTCTAGAAGGTGGTCCAACCGGAGCAGGTGGATTTCCAGGTGGAGCAGGATTTGAAGGATTTGGTGGATTTGGTAATCCTGCAGATTTTTTTGATATTTTTGAAGGATTTGGTAGAAGATCAAGAGGAACCGGATTTGGACAACAATATGCAACTGGATCGAATATAGAAGTAGGATTAAATATACCATTCATGGAAGCAATTAAAGGGACAACGAAAACTATTATGGTGGAATCGATTACATCATGTAAATCATGTAAAGGAACCGGATCTAAAGGAGGCAAAAAGGATACATGTAAAACATGTAATGGCACTGGAATACAATTTATACAAATTAATTCTGGATTTCATATGCAAACTACATGTACTGCGTGTGGTGGTAAAGGTACTAAAATACCTGCTGCAAATCTTTGTCCTGCTTGTGCTGGTCAAGGACAAGTCAAAGAACGAAAACATGTTTCAGTTCCAATTCCTCCAGGTAAGTGAAAGCTTATTTAGATGTATTCTAATAAATCTGGAGAAACATATTCATTTACTTCTTTAATAGGAGCTGAAGATGGAGTTACACTTCGTATTCAGAGGCAAGGAAATATGCCACTTGGTAGTGAAGGAATTCCAGGAGACTTATATGTTAGATTACAAGTTGCGCCACATGAAATATTTAAACGACAAGGGTTAAATATTCATGTTGATGCAACCATTCCATTTCACACTGCTATATTGGGAGGTTATATACGAGTACCTACTATAGATGGAAATGTTGAACTTAAAGTTCCTCCGGGTGCTCAGCCTGAACAACAAGCTCGTATGAAAAAGCGTGGCATACAACAAGCGAATAGTAGTTATCGTGGTGATCAGATTGTTACTTTTAAAGTTACTTTACCAAAGTAAGAAAAATCCAAAGATTCTTATTTTTTATTTAATTTTAGTTAATTTAATAATTTTTTTTCTTCGATTTTATAGAACACTTACATCTAAACAACGTGAATTAATTGAACAGTTTGCATCTATATCTGAGGAAAATAAATTTAAATAGTTCATTATTATTCTTTGAATAACTAAGCTATTATTAATCAATATTGTAATCTAATATTAATCTTTCTTCCTTATTTCTTTTTACTTTTCCCTTTAGAATCTTTTCCTTTCTTCTTTTCAGATTCTTCTTCCATTTTTAATAATTCTTCTTCAGCTTTTTTTCTTTCCTTTTCTAATTTAGCCTTTTCTCTTTTTTCATTTTCAGCCTCCTCAATTTTTTCTCTTACTTCTCTTTTCTTAAAATCTTTTTCTTCTTTTTCTTTTAATTCTTTAATTTGATCAGCAATTTTTCTATGTTTTTCATGCTGAACCATTTCATTAGCAGTATGAAAAATGGTTTGTCCCCAATCTTTTTTAAAAGTCTCAGCTTCTCGAGTGACTTCCATAATATCGTCTTGAAGTTCTCGTTCAGCTACTAAAAAAGAATTCCATAATTCATCACCCACAGCACCTTTCTGTACTAAAGAATGGAGAGCTGGACGATCTTCCCTAAGTTTCATTGCCCTTTCAACATCTGTCATAGCTCTACGCAATAATGCAGATTTTAATTGTAATTCAGTAGCAGGAGGATCAGCTTGTAGTAGAGAAATATAAGTATCTAGAGTTGTGTGTTCGGGAAACCATGGTATATTAGGCATCGACGCTAAAAATTACAATAAATTTCGGAAGGAAAATTTTTTTAAAAAAAAATTAATAGATTTATTCATAAATTGATTAATAAAAACTAAAAAAAAAACTTATCAATATTTTGTAATAATATTATTAAATAATACAATACCAGCCTTTCGCCTACGCCATATGTAAGAAAATGTGTTCATCACAAATAACATTCCCCCTACATAGATAGTAGTAATCACCCATGACGACATGATTGTAAGAACTTTAAAATAGTTTAATATCTAGTTAAAATATAGTAGATAAAATTTTTTTGAATAAAGTTCAAAGATAAATTTTTTTTTTTTTGATATGAAATATTTTGTCACGTCAAAAATTTACTCATTTTGATTGGATTGTGTTACATGACTTCAAATTGCAAAATTTCACACGGCGTGAAGATCCTGTAATTTAATACGAGTTCTTTTTTAAGAAAATCAATGGTACATCAAATAAAAGAATATGAACTTGATTAAAAATGCCGAGATTGTGTGGTATTGGCAATAATATAAAGGTTTGCTTTGCTGTAAAGGCAAAAGTTGAATTGGCACATGATTTAAATCTGTGAATTAAGAAAATCAAAACCATGTAAATTCCTTACAGTAATATAATTTTTTTAATTATGCTTCTTTGTAAAATGACGTGATAGCATTAGCATGTAAGCATGTAAGGGCGAACTAAGTTTGTGGTCATCTCGGTGAAGGCTCAAAAATGAGTTAGCTACTTCGATCGGTAACTCGGATGGATTACACCAACCAATAAAATTTGTACCCCGCAAAAATGCTGAGTTTGTCCTTTTGAAGAAATAACGTACAGCCAATTTAATCACCCGTCTACAAGTACCGGGTCTGATACTCTGATATTTTCATCGCCTGATCAAATAAATTAGTATATTTGGCGTAGATAGACGTGTAAAAATGACATCATGATAAATTCGATAAATTCGCGAACCTTTCCTTCCAACATTTTCAAAATTTTTAAAATATCTTTTCAAAATATGAGTAGAAAACACAAAAATACTAACACAATAGAAAAGTATTTAAGTCAAGGCAATGATGGAACTAATAGTTCTTCAGGAAGTGGTACGCGTCCAACTAAAAAAGCTAAGAATGACAAAACTGAGAAGCCTAAAACAATTAACACTCCAACCGAAAAAGCTACGGACGACAAAACTGAGAAGCTTGAAGCTGTTTCTCAACATGATGATACTTCAATACCTACTAACACGAAAATGCCAGAAAGTTTATTTTTTGAAAAACGAGAGGGAACTATAAAACTCGCTTCTTGGAACGTTAGCGGGTTAAAAGCTGCTCTGAAAAAAGTTAAACGCGTTTCTTTATCTTTTAATATATAAATTGAACATGATATTTGAAAATAATATTTATTGATCTATGGCTTATTGATTAATAGGGGTTCAGGACTTACGTTGAAGCAGAGGACGCTGATATTTTGTGTCTTCAAGAGACAAAAGTCGACAAAGAAATTGATGATGTAGTTAGTAATAAGAAATATAAATATCGTTGGTGGGGTTTTGATGATAAAAAAGGATACGGTAAGTTATTATGTATAAGTGAATAAAGTTTGTGTTTAAATAGCCGTTTTGATGCCTCATTTTTTTTTTATTCATTTAGCCGGGACAGCTGTTTTTTCAAAGATTGAACCAATTACTATTTCATATGGTCTTTCTACACATCCAAATCCTGAAGTTACTAAAGGTCGCGTTATTACATTAGAATTTGAAACATTATACTATGTAGCATGTTATGTTCCTAATGCCGGCGAGAAACTTGTAAGATTGAAAGAAAAAATAATTTGGGATGAAGCTATGGAAAAATACTTGAGACAACTTGATGAAACGAAACCAGTGATTTGGGCTGGGTAATGATAAATTTATTTTTTAAAATCAATAACTAATTTATTCTATATTAATCGACGTTTCCTTATCGTATAACGTTTATATAGGGACTTGAATGTTGCGCATAAACCAATTGATTTAACGAGACCTAAAACTAATCAAAAGTAATTTTAAGTTAATGCTTTATAAAACTTTTACATGATTAACATGTCAATTTACTTTATTATAGGACTCCAGGTTATACACCAGAGGAAAGAGCAGATTTCGAAAGAATTTTGAATGGAGGAGAAAAAAAATTTATTGATACTTGGAGACACTTCCATCCAAATACTGAAGGCTATTATACTTATTATTCTTATCGCTTTCAATGTCGTTCTAAAAACATCGGTTGGCGTTTAGATTATCATGTTGTTAGTGAAAGGATCTTAGACAGAGTAATTGAAAGTGAAATTCGGTCGAATGTATATGGAGCAAGTGATCACGTGCCAATTGTCATGGTTATTAAAAATTTGTAAAAACTTATGGGTAGATAGCACTTTTTATTCTTAGATATGTGAAACCAAATTATTTGGTGATTTTTTTTCTAATAGTTTTAATATGAAACATGTAAATTTTCTGCTAATCCTTTAAGCGCCACATTATTTGATATCCAAAATAAGGTAATAAAGTATAACAGATCAACAGTATGTATTATAAATTCGATTTTTTTTTTCTATATCAAAAAATTTTATGCTTCAGCAAAAAAAAAAAGTGTCCCTCAATACTGCACCACTCGGATTCTTTTATTTGTATTAAGATAAAAAGAACCAATTTTCTTAAATTTATGTGATAAAGGAAATTTGATGCTTCTTATACTATAAAATAGTACATATTTATTTGAATCATTTTGAATTTGAAAAATCCAATATCTATTTATAACTTTATATAAATAATTTAGAATGACTTTCGGAAAAAATTGATTTCATTCTCTATTTTATTCGAAGAAAATTTCTTTATTTCCATTTAAAATTGATTGAACGTATAGTTAGTTATTATTAGGTATATAATAGTAGCCGAAATTATTAACTATTTCTACTGCATGTAGGCTGATGAGTAGGATGTTTGTTTAAACATCTAATAAAGAATAAAATAAAATTGTTAAAATTTTTTTTTTAATAATTTATTGACATATACTTGACAGCAATTATTCAATTTTTTGATTTGATATATAAATATAATAAATACTTACAGCCAACAAAATTGATAGTTACACTTAGTACAAGTTATATGATCACAACCACCATTTTTCTCAATAGGTATAGAACATCCAGGACATCTCTTTGTTTCTCGTGAAATATAATCTATAGTAGCAAAATCTGAATGTTTCATATTTTCATCATATTCTTTACAAGTTTGATCTATATGCCAGATAACTTCGTGAATATAACACGATTGTGAACCACAACTTTCACAAGTCACAACTGGAGCTTTATCTTAATATTGAAAAGAGAGATAGAATGTTATTAAAATTATTTTAAATAAAGAAATTATAAAATCTCTAATAAATACCTTTCCCTAAGTGGATTTGTCCAGCTCCACAAGGAGCTTTGCACCATCTGAATTCCGGGATCTTTTGAATCGCAAGTTTGTAAGCGAGTTCATCATAGCTGAAAATTAAAAAAATAAAATTTTGAACATTTTGATACATCCATTCCATTTAGAGATGTTATAAAAAAAAAAAATAATAATTGGATATTGTACTTTTCAAAGATTTCGTCTGTTGCAATATTTTTAATATCATGTCTTTCCATTATCTTCTTACATCCTTTCGTAGGACAGGGAATTTCAAGGATTTGTTTTTCATTGCTAAAACTTTTAATGTGATTATTAACACATTCCACACAAACAACAGCTCGATGAGAACATTTTGAAGTTATTTTACGAAAATCTCTATCTTCAGTTTCGTAACAAATGGTACATTCAAACATATCAGACATATTTAATCAAAATGTTTGTTTAATTGATATCAAATACGAGTGAGAAAAATATTTTAATTAAAAAATAAAAAAAAAAAAAAAAAAAAAAAAAAAAGAGAAAATAAGTTTACATCAAAAAAATAATGACTATTTTAATCACACAATAACAACCATTTAGGCTTCTTACATAGGAATGAACCACAGAATCTCCAGAATCGAGGAATTTCCATAAAATTTAAGATAATAAAATCATCATCTATTATTAGATAAGTAACTTAAATCTATTTTTCTTTGTTTTATTTTGTACAAAACAAAAATAATCTATTATTCTTTGTTATTTTTAAAAATTTTTAATAGAATGAAATTTCCAGATTAAAACCAAATATTACCAAATATATTGATCATTAAGAGAAATGAACTAGATAGAAATTAGAAATTAAACTATCAAAATCCGAAATTCATTTGTTTATCTATTCCAAATTTTAACAAAGACATTATCTAAACAGGTTGTGTTTCTACAGATTTTTCATGGAATACGAGACTTTAAATAAAATCCGATTTCTCTTGTCAATAATTCTTCAGAAGTAAATTTGTATTTTTTTTCTCTGTAACAATCAAAAAATAATAATAATAAAAATAAAATAAAGAAAATTTCTCAATAAATTTATTCTTTTTTCTATATTAAACAATTAAAAAAAAAATGATAAAATTCCCGGTTTATCTTCAACTTGATGAAAAAATGCGAATCTCACTTGAGATTTGCTCTGACGATACCATTTCTCAAGTGAAGAAAAAAATAGAAAAGTTACTCCAAGTTAAACCCGATAATCAAGAATTATTTCTCGGTAGTAAACAACTTAAAGATAATCTCAAAGTGAGCGATTACAAAATTGGTTCAGATGAAAAACTTAGGCTTGTTCGAAAGGCTGAAGGTGGTATACAAGTGTTCATTCAAGATACTGTTCCAACAGCAACTAAAAACTCAACCGCTATTCTCATCAATCCTTCCAGTACTGTACTTGATTTGAAAAAAAAGTATAATGAAAGGAAAGGTTTCCCAATAGGACATCAGAGACTTATATTTAAAGGCAAACAGTTGGAAGATGATAAAAAATTGTCAGATTATAAAATCAAACACGAGTCAAGTATTCATCTTGTTGCAAGATTGCCTGGAGGTTTTTAATTATATATATATATATTCGTATTTTAAGTCGGCGAAAATTCAGAATTTATGATTTTAAGTTTGTGTAATCACACATTTTTTTTAATTTTAAAATAAAATTTTATTCGTAATTGTAAAGTCGGCTCGAATTTGATGACCGCATTTGTGTAATACTTTTTACGTGACTATGAACAAAAACTATTCGACATTCAGATATTCGAATAACATTACTGTCAGATTCTATTCAAAAATCTTCAAAATAAAATAAACAAATTCATAGATATTTGCATTTGGGCAAATCAGGTTTCGTTTATACTGTTAAAAGATCATGTCATTCGTTATATTTTTATAAATAATATTCGGCCTAACTAAATATTGTTAAAATCGATACTACGTTGAAAATCCACTATATTAAAAATTCAGTAAATCAAAAAGACGAGCCGATCGAGTCCAATGTGAAGATACAAGATTACGGTATATAAATTATGTAATAACTACCCCTTCGGATCAATCACATGATTTATTCTAAATATGACTCATTCTGTGAGTTACGAAATCATGCAATTTTATTTTATTAATTTTATAAAAATGTGAATATTATTTAAACTTAAAGCACTTGATTTTGATCTACTGTCTATCTATTAATTAAAATTGCTCGGCATTCGGAAACTATTAACATTTTAAGTGCAATACTAATTCTTTTACTATTATTTTATTATTATTAAAAATGAAGAATTCAAGAATTTTAAATTTCAAACTTTATATGTTTTTTCCAGTCTTGCTCTTGTAAATTTTTTTTCTTTGCATTTAACGAATACATTTAGCATAAACATTTAGCATATACATATAAAAAAGAAGATGCCATCTACGAAAAGTCTAACTATGCTATGGCTTATCATAATTCTTACAATATATTCATTATCATCACTAGCGTTAGCACAAAACGATACTTCAAATACTTCAGATAATATACTCGCTTTAATATCAGAAAACAATTGTCCACCACCTCTTATAGTTAGAGATCCAAATGGACTTATTGATCCCTCTCAAAATTGCTTAAACAATTGTTGTCTTGCTTGTCCTTTTCCAAATAACTTTTATGAAAAGAAAAAAATTGAAACAACCTATAAAGTCTTTGCAGTAATTGGAATTATTTCTTTTTTCTTGATGATCTTACTTTGTGTCTTTTTTATGATATTTCCAAGTCAAAAACAAAATCATTTGGCAAAGCTATTATTATTCCCTCTTGCTTTGAGCGTTATGATTTTTGAAGGATCTGAATTCTTCACTTTAAACCAACAACAAAGTCAGGTAAATACATAATGAAACAAATAAAAACGTGAATCATAAACTTTAACGTTATACATTTCATAGTGTCTCGACCCAATTACCGCTGCAATTCCTAAAAAGAATCGGTATTGCACTGCTCAAGGTATAATTACGATATTAACGGCTTTACACTTTCTTACCTTTATTTATCGATATATATATATGTTTACTTATATGTGTTGTTTTTTGAATTAGCATTTTTCACACTTAGCGGAGCATACGCAACAGCAAGCTATTCCGCTCTTTTAATGGTGCATTTACATTTAGTGAGGATCATTAATTATAACTTTAAGGTTGTTTTCAATTATTTAAATTTATTATTCATCGTTAATTTTTTTTTTAAGATATCGGTATGGCGATCAGAATTTGTAACGAAAAGAATAAAAATATTTCATGCTTTAATCTTTGGAAGTTCATTGGCAGCATTTTTATTTCCTTATTTTTCGAATAATATTCAATCATCATCGAACATATGTTTCATTTCTTTGGATGCAGCTCCTTCGTATTTTTTCTTTTTATCTTTTATTTATATTGCATTCGCTGCTCATTTAACAACCTTTATACATATGGTTCACGTAAGTAATCTCCTTCTTTCTTTGATCTTATTCCTTTTTTTTTTTTTTTTTAAAAAAAAAAAATCATATTGATATAATTCGTAAATATTAGGTTACGCTTAAATCGAATCGACATTATTCAGTCATGTCAAGTTTATCAAAACTCGAAGCAGAAAGACAATTGATTTACTTAATAACAATCTTTAAAATGCAATGGCGGGCATTATTAGGAGCTTTATTAATGTTGGTTATATACGTATTAAATTGGTATTTTTACGTTTTTAAGCTTAGATCATCAAATAGTGCAATTTTAACAAATTCATGGGTTATAGATTGGTTAACCTGTTTATATAATAAAAGGGATCAAAATTCTTGCGTTGCTATTGCAGACGTACCGAGTTACGGTTATATAGTCACATTATTATTCTTTAATAGGACGGCAGGAATATTGATTTTCATAATATTTGCTGCTAAAAAATCAATTTTATTAGAAGCTTATGATTTTATTAGAGGGAAATCAAGAAGTACAAGTGTATCATTTTTTGAAACGGAATCAGGGTTTCGTTCTACAAGGGGTAGTATAAGAAGGTATAGTACTGCTGAAAATGGAATAATAACCTCTTCAGAAGGTATAAAAGCGGGAAATAGTATAGGACGAAATCGAAATGATATTAGGAGTGATCCAATTTCTANGAAATTTTCACAAAAGGAAAAAACTTTGACATGAATTCACAAACTATCTTTTTATTAAGAAATTCAAATTTTATCACGTCACAAAAATCAAAAGTTTGGATCGTTATTTCATGAACATTATATATAGTTTATTAAAGGGAGCTTATATTTTTATTTTTTATTTTTGATTCAATTATAATTTATTATCAAATATGGGAATTACACATTTATTATTATTATATATATATATAAATAAAGGTTATTTCTCTTTTTCATTAAATAAAACTTTTCAGTAAATAGTTGTCATAATAATATGAAGCTTTTAGTAATTTTATGTCAAATACATACAAACATACGAACAAAAAAATTTAAATCATACTATACTGAAATTCGATACATCGAAAATGAGGTCCCTTTATGCAAAATGCTGTACGTACTAATTATTATTTTATAAGCTTTATTTGTATCAGTACTCAGTAGGCCGATCAAAATTAAAAAGAATATCCCACACGCAAAACAATACGATCAACTTTGTCAAAAACGGAAGAATGCATTGTTACACCATAATTATATTATTTTGCTATAAAAAGGAGGTTCTCTCTTATTAGAATTTATCGAAACATAATTACGTTACACTTTCTTCTCCTTTTTTTTTTCGTTTTAAACTATCTGTTGAAAAAAAAAATTTACTTAATTTAATTATCTTAATTGTTCTATCTAATCTAAAAGATTACAATGACTCAAATTCATATTTCCCCAATGGAAAGTGTTCCTTCATCACCTAACGTAGAAAATCGTATTACTTTTGAAAGTGTTCGTCAATGGAAGTTTGAACAAGTTTCTTATTGGTTACAAGAAAATAATTTTAAGGAATATCAAAAATTGTTTGCTGGTAATTAATTGAAATTCTTAATTTAATTTAATGTATATATATAATATATATATATATATTTTTTAA
>QKYT01000609.1:15537-27539 GCA_003550305.1 Glomus cerebriforme
TTTTTTTTTTTTTTTTTTTTTTTTACCTTTAGATATTAGATTTTGGGAAGAGGGAATAAATTTTTTTTTTACGTATTGATTATATTGAACTTATTGCATATCGAAGGATTGTTGTTCATAAAACTAGAGATATAAAATGAAGTCAAATAACACAGTAGACATTTCATTTTTGCAAATTTTGTATATTTTTTTTTTATATCTTCTTCTTTTGCTTATATCTCTTTTTTTCTTGATCATCAATCATATATTAATACATCAGTAATTTTTAAAAATCATTTATTTACGTGAAAGTTTATATATATTTTTATCCTAAAAGAATATATTTAATCATCATTAATATCTTCCGTTCAGTGAACAAAAAATACAGTTGTTTAGTAATTTTTGAAATTTTCGTATAATATATAAATTTTTTTCTTATTTTGGTCTGGTATCAAATTGATTTTATATTAAAAAAAAAACTTGATTTCATTGTAGTATATTGGATTTGTTGGGAATTTTCGGATATAGAATTGTTTTTTGATTAAAAAATATTATTAAAAAAAAAATTAGATTAATATCCAAAAGAAATAATTTTTTTTGTTTACATTATATTTGGTTTTTTATTTAATAGAAAAAATTACATGCTAATCATAGACTTTTTTACTAGTTTGCTAATTAAATTAGGATTTATTAGAATATGCATAGTCAAATAATATTCTTTCCTTTTTTATCTGCTCCGGAGTTACCGCAGCAACGCATCTCCGACTTAATTTCGAAGTTATAAATATAAGAACAAAATAACCAAAATATATGATATATACTGCAAAATTAATGAGAATTGAAAAAATAGAAATAATCTAATAAATCTAATATACAGTATGTTCTTAATAGCAGTTGTTAAATAGTGTGCTAGATTTTAAATATTTAATTAATTTTTATTCTTTACTACTCTGTATTTAATAAATAATATGAATAAAAAACATCTGCATATAGTATCCCCCTAAGTTAGTACCCCATAATGATTCAGGCTAACGAATTCCTAAACTAATAATTTCGCCTTTTAGCCTAAACTCTCCTAAAATAGCTTCGCCTCAAACCCAAACATTCCTAAACTAATTTCGCCCGAATCATTAGTATACCACTTTAAAAACTCGGATATAATACATGCTCAAAAGTATCCCGGGGTATTATATGTAGTACCATACAGTAAATAAAAAAGATTAAAAATTTTAGAAAATACTATCACCAGTACTGATATTACAATTTTTTCCATGTTTTTAAATTAAAATTGCCTAATTATAATTACATGATTTCAGTGATGGTAACTACAGATGATCAAACTTCAAAATTTTAATATTAAACCTTTATATAATTACCTCTTCAGCTTTGTTAAAATTATTAATTATATAACAATATATTATAAAATTTTAACATTTTAAATATTTTAGTAGGATCCTGAAAACTGATAAGATTTTTTTTGGCAGATTAATTTGATCATTTATTATAAATTTTTAAAAATAAACTATATTTAGTTATGATATTTAAAAGTAAAATCTATAATTAATTAAAATAAGAAACCATTCTTACAAATGTAATTTGTCAAACAAAATTTAATAGCTTAATGCAGATATGTTTTAGTTAAAGTAAATAACTATTTATAACTAATTTTAACTTGGAATGATATAACTAGGTAATATCATTCCATTAATTTTATAATTAATAATATCACTTGGAATTATATCTTCTAATCAATTTAAATAAAATTAAAAAATTTTATGTAAATAATATAATGTTTATAATTATTGTGATTTGTAATACATTATTACTATTTATTGCCCATTGTTTATATATGATATAATCTAAACTATCCATTTTTTTCAAAAATCTTTTTTATACATTTTTTTTCTAAATACTATTGTATTTTCACTACTTATAACATAAAAATTTATATCTTATTCTTTTTTCTAAGGAATTTAATTATATCATGCATATATTATTTCTATAATATCTACTAACTGAATTTTGAAACCACTTACATGTAGTATTCTGAAAAAAATTCAGTCCGATCTGAATTTGCAGATTTATTCTAAAATAAATTCAGATCAGTTTGCAAATTTAAGATCTGTGAATCTGATCTGAATCAAATAAATCTGATTTGAATCTGATCTAATCAGATCAGATTATAGTACAAAAAATCTGGATCTAATCTGATCAGATTCAGATTTTCATATATTAAATATTAATAAAATAAAAAAAAAGTTTTTTTTTTATTTTTATTTTTTTCAGATAACTTTCCCTTCTTTTTTTAGAGACAGAACTTGGATGAATGAAGAAATCCAAATGAACAGTTCCTAAATAAACTAAAGGTGAGTTCGTTCTTTTATTTATTTTTATTTTTTTTTACTTGAAGGAATGTAACTAATATCTCCCTTCACTTTTTTTTAGAAAATCCAAATGAACAGACAACTGAAATCTTGAATGAACATAAGTTTATTCTTTTTTTTTACTTTATTAATTATTAGGAAATGTAATTAATATTTACTTTTTCTCTTTTTTTTAGGAAATTAAATGAACGGATAAAGCTGAATAAATGAAATTTGAACGAATGAACTAAGAGATTAGTTCGTTTATTTCTTTTCATTTTTTTACTTTCAGAAAATATAATTAATGTCTTTCTTTTCTTAGAAAACTAGATGAATGGATGAAGCTAAACAAACAGAACTTAAATAAATGAATTAAAAGTTTAATTTGTTCATTTTTTTTCATTTTTTTACTTTCAGAGAACATAATTAACATCACCCTTTTCTTTTTTTTTAGGAAACTGAATAAACAATTAGATTCAAATCAGTTTAGTTTTGGATTTAAATTAGTTTCAATTCAGTTCAGTTTCAGATTAATTAGATTTAGATCAGTTCAGTTCAAATCTAGATCAGTTTCAGATTAATTTAGATTAGATCTAGTCAGATTCAGATCTGTTCAGATTTATTCAAATCTGTTTGAAATACTACTTATATATAACTTTAAATTACTTATAATGAAAAATATTTTTTTTTTGAAAGATCTTGAAAATATTTATTAAATATTTATTTATAATTTTACACCAGTCAGAATAATTCATTTCATCTAAATTTTGAATTGCTAAATATTAAATAAAATTAGTTTAATTTTGGCCAATTATTACTAAAAAAATTAGCAAAAATAATCTTAGCAATTTGCATAAACTAGTTGCCACTTACTAATAAATCAATCTTTAGATAATGATAAAATTTTGATTTTGATTAAAAAAAATTAGTAATAATTTAATTTTACTATACAAATAACTTTTATCATAAATCATTTACAATTTAACCTAAATTTGAATAGATTAAATATTAACACAAATACAATATTTGAATATATTATATAACTAATATTAATATAATATTCAATATAAAATTTTAAGCCAAATTATAATTTTCAATAATTTAATTTATAATTATATATTTATTAAATACTTAAAAGTATTTTACAATTCTAAATCACATGATTTTTATTCTGAAAAAAATAAATATTACATATTTTTAAAAGAAAAAAAAATCTTCAATTCAAAAAAAGTTTAAACATCCTATAAAATACAATTTCAATTTAGAATAATAGTTAAAATCTAAGTATCTTAATAAAAAAAAATCTAATTCAAAGTTATCTACAAAAAGAAAATTTTAAATCCAAATTCAAAGTTAAAGTTAAAGAAAATTAAAGCTAAAATAAAAAGGTAAAGTTAAAATTCAAAGTACTAACAAAAAAAGATCTAAATCTAAAGCTAAAGAACTAATCTATAAAAAAAAAAAATATAATATTAAGTTTAAATAGGAATACCTATAAAAGAAAATTCCTAAAGCAAAATATTATTATCCTAAGTAGAAGTTAAATTTGCATTTTATAATTTAATTATATACTTTACCATTAAACTCTTAGAATACAAAAGTAAAACAGATATAAAGAAAATATTCAAATTCAAAGTTGAAATAAAATACTTACAAAAAAAAAAGAAAATGTTCAAATCTAAAGTTAAAATAAAGCACCTATAAAAAAAAATTTAAGTTCAAATTGAAATAAAGCAACTTACAAAAAAAAAAGATTCAAATTTAAAGTTATAATGAAAATCTATAAGAAAAAAATTTAAAACTGAAATAAAACAAAAATCTATAAAAGAAAACAAAGATCCAAAATTAAAATTAAAATGAAAATCCAAAAAAAATAAAGATTCAAATCTAAAATCAAAATAAAAACAAATAAAAATTTAAAGTTAAAATAAAATAAAAACTTACAAAAGAAAATAAAGCTATAAAGTTAAAATAAAATGAACCTCTAAAAAAAACAAAGATCTAAGTTCAAATCAAAACAAAAATTTAAAAAAAAATATCCAAATCTGAAATTAAAAATGAAGACTTATAAGAAAAAAAATTTAAATTCAAATTGAAATAAAAATCTATAAGAAAAAAAAATTTAAGTTTAAATTAAAATAAAATATTTATAAAAGAAAAAATTCAAGTTCAAATTAAAGCAAAGACTTATAAAAAAAAAAATTTAAATTTAAAGCTGAAAAATTAACTTATAAAAAGAAATATCTAATGATAAATAAAATAAAAATATATACAAAAAAAAAGATTAAATTCAAATCAAAATAAAAATCTAAAAAGAAAGCTGAAATTAAAATGAAGACTTAAAAAAAAAAAATATTTAAAGTTAAAATAAAATAAAGACTTATAAAAAAAAATCTAAAATTAAAACAAAATAAAAATCTAGTTAGAAAAAAAAATCTAAAGTTAAAATAAAATGAATCCCTAAAAAAAAATATTTAAAGCTAAAATAAAATAAAATTTTATAAAAGAAAAAAATAAAATGATGATTTATAAAAGAAAATAAAGTTCAGATTCTAAAGCAATCTATAAAAAAAAAAGCCAAATAGAAAAAAAAGTCTAGCTAATTAATTAAATAAGAAAAAAAGTTTAATAAATTTAAACTTATTGGAATAATAATTAACAATCAGAATAATAAAAATAGCTAATTATTATAATTATTATTAGTTGTTAGTAAATCAAACAATTAAATTAACTAATTTATAAATTTTTACCAAATTACATAATTAAATTAAACAAAATTTTGTTAAAAGGTTTTAAGGTTAAAAGTTTTAATTTTAACTAATATTAATAAATTATAACAAATACTAGTCATGTCTCATAAGATAATAATTACTAATTAAAAATTTGCATAACAAAAAATAATGATCGTAAATATTTTAATATAACTCAAATTTTTTTTTAAGAAATATACTCATGAATTTTAGTAAAGTTTTGTTCTTTAAAGATTTCTTTACTTGATTCAAGAATTTTTATAGTAATATAATACGTACTGTATATAAAAAATTTATATTGAGCTGACTTTTCCTATTTTTTTTGACTTTAATCCAGAGATGCAAGTTTGTATGAAGACTAAATACATATCCAAATATATGTAAAATTTTATTTATAATCAAAAAATATTATTTCATAAAAAGCAAATTAAATAGTAAATTTTATAACAAATTCAATATTTTTATTTTTTTAATGTATTTGTAATATCCTATTATATATCTTATAAATAAAATTTTTATATATAAAATTTAATTTGAAAAACTTTTACTTAATGTAACAAAGACAGTTTCATAGATAAAATTTTAAGTTATAAGCAGTTTTTTAAAATTTTTTAAAAAAATTATTGTTTTGTTATACAACTGATCTTTTATTTTGATTCACTAAATTATTTATGTTATACCTGATCTTAAATTTTAATTGGATAAAATTGAGGTTGTTACAAATAAAACACATAACATCGTAACATAATGTTACAAATAAATTTATTCTTTAATTAAATAACTCATATTAATCTTACAAATTTTATATAAATAGATTTTAATTTAATGATAAATAATGCTTTTTAATATAAAATACACATTATAATAAAAAAATCTTTCTTTTTTATATAAATAATTATTGGGTATTATAATTTTTTATTTAAAAAATAATTAAAAAATGTTGCTAATAGTAAAAGTTTTTCAATAATTATGCAAATTTAATAAAAATTAATATACTATAATGTGAATAAATTATAAAACAATGAATATATATTATTATGTAATATAATTCAGGATGGCTAAATGAATTTAATATTACACAAAATATCAAATACAGTAATGTCATAAATCAGTATATTAATTTTTTATTATATATTTTATATAACAATAAATTTATTTAACCATCCTGAATTATTTTATATAATAATATATACTAAAATTTTACATGTTACTTTGTATTATATTCATATTATAGTATATTAATTTTTATTAAATTTGCATAATTATTGAAAAACTTTTATTAGTAGCAACTTCTTTAATTATTTTTTAAATAAAAAATTATAATACTCAATAATTATTTATATAAATAAGAAAGATTTTTTTATTATAATATGTATTTTATATTAAAAAAGCATTATTTATTATTAAATTAAAGTCTATCTATATAAAATTTGTAAAACTAATATAAGCTATTTAATTAAAAAAAGTAAAAATATTGAATTTGTTATAAAATTTACTATTTAATTTACTTTTTATAAAATAAGATTTTTGATTGTAAATAAAATTTTACATATATTTGGATATTTAAAAAAGTATTTAGTATTCATACAAACTTGCATTTCTGAGTTAAAATCAAAAAAATAGGAAAAGTTAGTTCAATATAAATTTTTTATGTACATATTATATTACTAGAATTCCTCAAACTTGAATTAAATCAAATATAAAGCCAATTTGAATTTGTTAAATCAAATCAGATTTGAATTAAATTTGAATCAAATATTAAATATTTGTTGAATTGACCAACTAAATTAAAGAATTTTCAAATCAAATCAAAAAAAAAAAGCTGATTTGAATTTGCAAATTCGAATCAAATTCAAATTGAATGTCAAACATCAAATTAAATTGTATATATATTCCTATATATTACTATAAAAATTCTTAAAACAAGTAAAATAAATCTTAAAGAACAAAACTTTACTAAGGTCATGAGTATATTTCTTAAAATAAAATTGAGTTATATTAGAATATTTGTGATTATTATTTTTATTATACAAATTTTTAACTAGTAATTATTACTTTATATAATATAACTAGTATTTGATAAAGAATACTTTTATTAACTTTTTGATTTATCAGAAAATTTACATATTGCAAAATATTTAGTTACAATAATTGAAAAGATTATTGAAAATATTGGAAAAGTTCAAATATGTACTATAATTTCTGATAATATGATTAATGTTTATAATGTATAAAAAATTATACTGTATATGAGAATCATCTAAAGATTGAAAATATATGATACATAATATATTTTATTAACCTAATTGCATGCAATATTATTAAGAAAATCATTTATTAAAATATATTAATATTTTGACAACTTTTTTTTAGAAATTCTTATCTGATTAATTCAAAACTTATCTAAATAATTAAAGAAATAAAAAAAAATTAAAATTATATTGCAAGACATGATGAACTATTGCTAGTGAATCTGTAAATTTAGTAATAAATTTGGAATCAGTACTAACAAATAATAAAATAAAACTAAATATTTAATTAAGAAATTTTTTTTCAAATTTACAAATTTTAGATTTGTTTTGGATCCTTTAAAAAAACAGTACTTTTTTTAGAATTGAGAAAAACTATATTTGCAAATTATTTTTTAATAAGTTTGATAAGATTTACAATTACCTTAAAGAAGTTATTTAGATTATTAAATCCTACATTCTGAAATTATTATATCAAAATAATTAGTAAAATATTTGATGAGTTTAGTATATTATTTATTTTTTTTTAGATTTTTGATTCAAAAATGCACTACTTAAAAAATGCATTTTCAAAAAAATTATCAAATATGTAGCTTTAAATAAAAAAAATTTAGATTTTAATTATTATAAGACTAAAACTTTATATAATCAAATACAGAAATATATTAATAAACAAGATTTATTTAATTTAGATATTAGTTTTACTAAAAATAATTTTATGAATTAGTAAAAATATATTAATATTAAATCAGAACCAGATGTCCTTTCAAAAATTGCATATTATTTATTTGCAATATGCTCTAATTCAGCAATTTATGAATGAGAATTTTTAACTTTAAGATGGTTATTCATAAATATTAAAACTAAAATCCATATGCAAAATAATTTTATATTAGAAATTTAATTTAAAAACTGAACTTAAATTTTATAGAATTGATTAAAAAAAATATATTTGTCTTAGTAATGATTAGATCAATATACATATTGTAAAAGTATTTGCAGAAATAGATAAACTACAAGCATGAAACAATACCTAAAAACAATTGTCATGTAATAATTAAAATCTATGAATTAATAAATTTGTTAATTTATTATATAATTCAATTACTAATAAAATTAGCAATATTTTAAGAGATATATTAGTGATATATTGGATGATTTAAATAAAAATAATATAAATGATTATAATATAGATGATGTATTAGATATAGAGGATAATAATAATTATGATAATAATAAAGAATAATAATAAGATACTATATTATATAAGTACCACTTGTTTATAATCTTAATTATAATATTATATATGATATTTTAAAAAATTTAAGAATCACATTAATAAATTTATTATATTTGAAAATAAAGGATTATATTAGAATTAATTTTTATTTTAATAATAAATTTGGTATTTTGTAAAATATAAATACAGTATATAGTTTTTTTTGCAATACAAATCCAAATTATATTTTAAATTATATTTAAACTATTATATATATTTTTAATGGTAGTATTAATATCTTATAATCAACTGCTACTAGCAGTATTTCAATGAACAATAAATACTGTCAGATAATTAATTATTAAAAAAAGAAATTTGCATTAGTAATTCAAAAAAAATTGCAAATAGGTATCATATTAATGCTTGAACTTTAATAGTAAATAGGATATTTATTACAATTGGATTTATAGTAACATCTCAATAATATTATATAAAATAGAATGCACTCAAAAGAGGTTATAAAAATCTCATAAAAATAATAAATAACAATAAAGAGGAATTTTCTCTCACAAATTCAAATAGTTTTAATCAGATATATTTTAATGATATGAATAATAAATTTTAATTGCAGATAGGTAGTTATTATTAAGTAATATTTAAATTGTATTTATTTTAAAAAATTTATTTACATTTTTGTTAAATATTAGATATGTTTAGATAAAGATATAGATGCCAGAATGCTATGCATAATCACTATCAATATGAATACTAATATAAATCACAATTTCTAAAAAGAAAAAGAAGAGAAAAAAGATCATGTTTTTAAGGTAAATCAAAAAGTAAAGATAAAAGTAAAAATAAAAGTAGAAATAAAAGAAGAAATAGATTTTGATATAGATTATATTATAAAATATAGATATTAATTTCTATTTTAATATTTATTATTTTATTAATTATATTTTATTATTTTAAATTTTGATAATAATATTAATATTATAAGATTAAAAATAATAAAAAAATATTTTAATAATATACTGTAAAGCAATTATTTTATCTCAAACAATCAAATAACTTTTATTTTTTTCTGTATTTTGTCTTTATTTTACAAATATACTTATAATTAAAAATCAAGGTCTTATAAAATAGTTTAAATGTAAAACTATAATTAAATTATATAAAAAGTATTACCAAAATGCTAAAATAATTTCACAAATTTTAGCAATTTTGCAATTTTGATAGGATTTGCAGTTTTAGCATTTTTTAATAATTTTGCAAAAGCAGTTTTACATATATAATACTGCTAAAATCTACTAATTTCAGCAAGCAATCTTACAGTTAACTATTTTTTATTAATATATTTCTTAATTTTCTTATTATTTATAATTATATTATACTATTTATTATAAATTTTACTATTAGAATAAAAAAAAAATTATCTTTTAATATTTATATTATTTAAGTAAGAATAGTATTAATTATATAAGTATTAGAACTATATATAATAGTTAAAGTAATAAATAATTATAAATTAATTTAAAATATTAATTATTATATATTTTAATTTAATAATATTATAAAAAGTATTATAAATTAATTTAGTAATAATAAATAAAAAATTTTAAGATAAATTAAGTTTTAAATATGTATTAAGTAATAAAATACATATTTTATTTATATTAATAATACATTAGATTACTATTTGATCTAATATACTGTATAGTATATATTAGAATAATTGTTTATTTAAGAAAAAAGATAATTGTAATAATACTTTAAAACAATTGTTTTTTTTTTGAATAAGTTAATTAGAATTGATTATATGATGGTTATATAAATAAAAAAATACATCCTTATGTATAATAGCAGACGTAATCTATTATACAAGATTATGTACTTATAAAAGTAATTTCTTAATAGCCATTATTGGTTTCTTAGTTTATGTCCAATTAACAATTATTTTTTTATAAGAATATATGATATTAATATTATAATACAAAAACTATGTTAATATGCATAATTCTAATTATATACAATTGCTATTTTTATGTTTCTTATATGTGGATTATAACTAATTAAATTTTTATATCTTTTTGGATTTCTAATATTTTATTTTACTAATTCATTTATAATAATCTTATATTATCAATTTCTACTGCAACCTTTATTTTTCTAAATTTTATCTTTATATTTCATATATTATTTATTAAATTATTATTGTTTTGTTTTAATAATTTCTTTAAGATTTTTATGTAAGTTACTATAAAAATTAAAATTAAAATTTTCTGAGTAAATAAACCATTCTTTTGTATAATATATGATCATAATTGTTGATGTGAAGAAAAAATCAATAAATAAAGTATTAAAAAAAGAGGTTAAAATGGAATGATTTAACATAATTTCTAGAGAAATTATGATCTAACATAATTTCTAGAGAAATTATGATCTAACATAATTTCTAGAGAAATTTCTGTAAGAATTAAAAAAATAAAATTTTCGAATTTTAGAATTCTAATAGGTTGTATATTAGAATTCTGATCTACTAAACCAAATCTGTTATTATTTAAGATAAAAAAAAAATTTTTTTTTTTAAAAAATTTAGATGACGTTAATATAATAGATGCATATTTGGTATTATTATGTATTAATTTTACTAAGGGACCCTACATATAACTTCAGCCCATTTTACAAAATTAGTTTCTAAAAGATATAATATCAGATGACTTGAAATACAAATCTGAAAAGAAAGTTAATGCACTCATTCCGTAAATGCGAAAAAAAAATTGTAATATTCATGTGAAGAAAGAAAATTTCGTTAATCACTCGGAAACTATTTTAATCACATATGCACTTTTGATTCTGAAACAGAATTCTTAAATCCTTGGGAAAAAAAAGTTACATATTATTTATTATAATGAGCCTTTTTTTCGAATCATTAAAAATTTAATCTTTTCTTTAATTCTTCAAAGAAAAACCTTTAACACATGTATAAAACTTCTAACTTGTACATTTGTTTTAAATATTCTGCATGACAACGGAAAACATTTGATATTAACATGACATTTTTAAAACCTCGAATTATTGCTAACTATGTAAACATTTAATTTCACACACCAGTCTTTTTTATATTACTTAATCAAAAGCCATATTACTTTAAAAGTACATTTTTATTGTTTCTCCCCAACTGATATTTTGCATTTTCGCGATGTTTTAATTTAAAATATATTTAGATGTTTTGAAGTAACACCGCATTTCTCCCTTTCATAAATTATTACGTCATGTAAATCCCACATGCTAGATAGTGTCATTTTATTCTTTTTCAACTTTATTAAAAAAGACACGTTAGTGTTATAACAAATCGGCTTGTCGTTTCAACATATGAAATGTCCGAAATGATTTGGCGTACTTTTTTTTTTTCAATACATCCTATTTTATTAGAAAAAAA
>QKYT01000609.1:42833-55903 GCA_003550305.1 Glomus cerebriforme
AAAAAAAAAAAAAAAAAAAGAACCTTTCCCACCCCCGAAAATACAACATGAATGGGTAAAGTAAGCTTACAAAATCCATTATTTAAATTTCAAATGTTAAGCCTCAATTACTAATATTTTAATATATATATATATTTTTTTCGTATAATTTAAAAGATAGCTGTCAAGATAGTTAAATAAGTCATACCCCACATTTCAAAACTTACATAAATTACCTTTAATGGTAACTTGGTAAATTTTATGTAAGCAAGCTGAAAAAAATTACCTCAGTGAGGATTTTTTTCTAATGTGAAGAACAATAACCAACCATAATACTTTGTTTATGACTAATAACAAATATTTTTTGTGTATTTATGATTGTGAATGTTTAAAAAAAAAACGATTTTTGTTTAAAACATTTCACACGTGACACGTTAAATATGTATTAGCTTTATTATATTTTTTTGCAAAAGTATTTTTCGATCTACTGTAAGTTTTTGTGGGGGAGGGGGGTTTTTTTTTTGTTCCTAATTCTAATAATTTGAACATCACTTATCTTAGATTAACATCCAATCTTACCTTTCTTTCAATTTGGACTTCCATTTTGCGATTAACCAATCTTCTTCAACTCTAAGCGTATTCGTTTGTTTTTATACTTAAAAAGGTTTGATTGTACACCAAATCTTTGTCTAAATGGTATCACGATAATTATTAAAAGTTCCCCGATAAGAGAAAAGGATTGCGCGTTTTTTTTCTGTGAGAAAATGCATGTGATATTTTAACTGTATAAATAAATAAAAAAATTTTTATATTTTAAATTCTAAACAAGGAAAATCAAACAGGTTTATAATTTTTTTTTTTATTAACCTCCAGATATTGTCTTCCTCGTGTGGTAATGAATTTTAATGAATTTCCATTAGTGATTGTTTGTGATTCTATATCTAAAGATTTGTGGCTTGAGAAGTAATTAATGGTCGTGTTTCTGTCACTATTTGGTTCACACGTCCCGTGTTTTGGAGGGTGTACAAAATATATCCTTGAGGTATCTGTATTGACAAAAAAAGTTATAAAGTGCATTGTTTCTAAAATGAATTAAAAATAAATGTCTAACCCTTAAATTATTATTTGTATCCCCTTTTTTCTTCACTATTAGGTAAATCAAAACGCAACCTTTGTCAACTCCATCAGAGTATTATATCTAATTGGTTTAAAAAAAAAAAAAAAAAAAAAGGTAAATAATTACGTTATTGAACTTTCCACGAGTTGAATCTTGATGAGACAAGATTGGCGAATATTACTTGATAAGCGTTGGAATGAGACGGTGGTACTGAAAAAAAAGATAATCCTCATACATTAGCGAATTTGTATACAATACAAAAAAAAGAAAAAGGTCCGTTAAATATTTATTTAGATCGTGTTGATCTCGCAGACTTATAGTGAGTCCATAAAAGGATGAATAATATATTTTACCTTACTTGTTGTTACTTTTAAAGCTATTATTTGATTATTTTGATCTAATGGAATAATAATTTCTTCTTTATTTAGAACAATAGAATATCGCGTAAGAAATAGAAAAATCATTTGGCGTTGAGACAAATCATGATTTGTAGGTTGTACGTGTATTTGTAAGATAGCCAGATAACCACTTTGATATAGATTTCAAACAACATAATATTACGGAATAATAAAAAAAGTAAATTTAATTATTTCAGATAAATAAATATTTATCTTACCCAAAAGATAATTAGATTCACTTTCCATATTTAATATAATAATTGATGTATCGTGCAAAACACCTTTAAAAGAGTTGACAAAATTTATATTTGATCTTCAAAAATATTAAAAATTTCATTCATTGTTTCGTATTTTTCTTTTTTTTTTTTCGATTACAAATTGCATCAGACTAATCATTTCGTTTTTTAAACGTCATAATCAATTACAAAGTATAATTTTTCATGTTTTTGATTTGTAACTTTATTTACAATCTGATTTAAAATTTGATGAAAAAAAAAAAAATAATTTAAATAATCAAAATCCTTTGATTTGTAATATCTATTAAACATGAAGGAATCTCCGATTCATGAGTTAGAAATTTTAGGGTTCGATCGGTTTATAATACAGTATATCGGCGATTATTGCCCCAAATGACTTTAACGTAAAACCAATTAAAATTATATTAAATGTGAATAATGTTTATTGTGTCATTTGTGTATTATGTAAGTGAAATACGTAAAAGTCTATCAGGCGCGGCACGTGAAAAATAAAAATTTTACTAGAATTGTGTAACATAATTACTAAATTTTGATTCGTACATCTCATCTTTTATTAAAAATAAAAAAAAAAAAAAAAACTGATTCTGGTCTTTGTAATTTAATTATTGTTAAAAATATTATTTCTCATGGACCAATTCATTTTACCAGATAATCAATCACTTGATAAAGAACAAACAGATCCAGAAGATTTACCAATTATTTCACAACGTATTCAAGATATAATAGAAGTTCTTAATAATTTCAAAGAGTTAGGGGATCATGAAAGGTATTTTTTATGTTAAAATATTTTTATTTTTTTTTAAATTATATATTAATTTATTTAATTTATCGTGAATCTTAGAGGTAGATCTGCTTATGTCGAACAACTTATTAAAGATATGGCAGTGTATTATGGATATTCAGAGTTTCTTTTAGAAAAACTTTTTAATTTATTTTCTGTATCTGAGGTTTTATTCATTTATTTAATTACGCTTTATTTTATTTTATTTTTATTTTTATTTGATTAAAAAATCATAAGCACTTAATTCTAATGATTAACTTTTATAGGCTTTGGAATTTTTTGAAGCAAATGAAGTTCCAAGACCAGTTACAATTCGAACAAATACATTGCGAACACGTCGTAGAGATTTAGCTCAAGTATTTTAATTAATTTGATCTTTTAATGTTTAATTATAAATATATTTTTATTTAACATTTATATTTATTATTTAACAGGCTTTAATCAACCGTGGAGTAAATTTAGAACCGATTGGAAAATGGACAAAGGTCGGCTTAACAATATTTGATTCATCAGTTCCAATAGGCACGTTTTATTTTAACTATTGTATCGTTGAACTAAATATATTCTTTTTTTTTTTTTTTTTTTTACATATTTAATTGATATTTTCCTTATTTTAGGAGCTACACCAGAATATCTTGCTGGTCATTATATATTACAATCTGCATCATCTTTTTTACCCGTTATGGCATTGGCACCTCAAGAAAATGAAAAGATATTAGACATGGCATCTGCGCCTGGTGGAAAGTCAACATATATTGCATCATTAATGAAAAATACTGGTATAATATTTGCTAATGATTCAAATAAAGAGAGGACTAAAGGTCTTGTATCCAATATACATCGATTAGGTGTTAAAAATACAGTAGTTTGCAACTATGATGGACGTGAATTTCCTAGTATATTAGGAGGATTTGATAGAGTTCTTTTGGATGCTCCTTGCAGTGGAACTGGTGTTATATCAAAAGATCCATCTGTCAAAATAAATAAGGTAAATATAGATTTGAATATTATACTTTATTTTAATTCAAAATCATAATTCTAAAAATTTTTTTTAATATAATTAAGACCGAGAAAGATTTTATTTTGTTGCCTCATTTACAAAAAGAACTTCTTTTATCGGCTATTGACTCTGTAGATGCTAAATCTTCTAAAGGAGGATATATTGTATATTCAACTTGTTCAGTGACTATTGAAGAAAATGAAGCGGTTGTAAACTATGCTTTAAAGAAACGACCAAATGTAAAATTAGTGCCAACAGGATTAGATTTTGGGAAGGAAGGATTTACAAAGTATGTAATTCGATTGCTGAAATTTAAATATATACATGTATTTATATATTAATTAAATATATTATATTCTATATTTTACATTTTTAAGATATAGAGGCAAGATTTTTCATCCTTCTCTGAATTTAACAAGAAGGTTCTACCCTCATGTTCATAATATGGATGGATTTTTTGTTTCAAAGTTTAAAAAGTTTTCAAATAAATATGAATTAAAAAGAAAGAATGATGATAAAGAGGATAAAAAAGGTATGATTAAATAATTTAAAACATATTAAGATAATGTTTATTAATCGTATATATAAACATGTATATTTTTTTAGTTTCAAAAATTAAAATTGACAAATAAACAAACGAGTGAGTAGATGATTCGGTTTTTGCGAAACAATTCTAAGAAAAAGATTAGCAAAATATATAATAGAAAATTTAAATAACTTACAATAACTCATCATCTACATTAGTTCTTCTTCATTTTGATATGTGAACTATTGAAACGATTTGGATATTGGATAGAATGGAAGATCGATTCATTTTTTTAATCGCGCTCAGATGACTTTTAGATCATAAAGCAAGTCATGTGATGATAAAAAAAAATACGTGACCAAAATTACATATATCGATTAAGAAAATTTACAAATAAGTCGATTAAAAATTACTATTCGTTCTGGTACGGTAGTACATGTGATCAAAATTTAATATTTAATTATTAACGCTATATTAAAAATTTTTAAAAAAAAAAAAAAAAAGATCTTTTTTGATTTGTTTAAATTACAAATACAGTATTAAAAATTTTTAAAAATTTGTTTTGGGATTGTCATAAATAAATACACGTTAACAACGATCACGTAAAAACGTTATATGGGGCAGGGACCCGTAAATTTTATTTCAAAAAATTCAATCTAACCAGAAATTTCAATTTATTTCGATTTGACCAGAATCAACACTCAATTTAGTTAATTTAAGTCGAGATTAAAAAGTAATGTCAAAATAACATGTCAACATGGTATAATCATATGTTTAACACAATTAAAAGCCAATCATTTACATCACATGATAAAATTAATACTTGTCGCACTCCATGTCAACTTTCCATTTTTCTTGGGACAGAATTTTTTTTGGTATGTGAAAAGTTATTTGTCACTTTACTATTTGTCATATGGGTACTATGAAAAATCACGGAATCGAACACGGCTTTAGACCCCATATATGGTAATAATTGTATGTCAATCATCATGCATATTATTTGTCACCTCCTTTCCGTAGTATTTTTAATAAAAGTTACTCTTTACTAAATAAAACCCTTCTTTCTTTTACACATTTAAGGATATTTAGGGGGGACATAATACTTTCCCTCGTGTTAATTATTTATGAACTTTATTTGGATTTCTTGCTTTCCGCTTATTCTATGAAAGATACAAGTGGGTTTTTATTATAATCGATACATGAATGTTTTTTATTCATGAAGTATAAACAGACTGTATTTTTGTATCTCGCATGCGCAAATTTAACATTTTTACATATTCACATGACAAATTATATTCACATTATTTTAAAAATTATAAACCGATCAAAGAAAGTAACCGTTTATCCGTTTCCGAAGACACAAATTAACGATCATGTGGAATTTTACATTTAATTGTACTGCCGTGTGGACTGTTATAATAATAAACATTGACAAGAATCCCTTGAATAAAATGTTGCAATGCATATTGTCAAATTTTTAATTGGTCAAATAAAATAAAATTATTTTGCTTTGCGTAACGTACGAAATTCATTCTTCTCCAATTTAATAACGAAAAACAAGTCCACGATCTCTAAAATGGAAACTTTTGGCCGAACATTTCATCTTTCTCTCTTTACACATTTTGATGAAATGATGAAATAAAATATAAATACTGCAACATAAATAAGGTTACTTTCATTTCTTTTTTTAATTAGTGTAACCTGTTTATTTATTTTCGATTACTTACTAATTTTAGCAAGATTATGAAATTACCCTACTCATATCCAGAAAAGTTCTTTGGCTGTTTTTTTTTTATAGTAAAGCGTTAATATCCACATACGTAACGTACGTAAATGTTACGATTTAAAATGATTTAAATGGTGTAAATTAACCTATATTAGAAACTATGACTTCAAACTTGATTGTATAATGATCATCTTCTATTTACTATTTTTTTTTTTTTTAAAAAAAAAAAATTAAATTTAAATTTAAAATGAAAAAAATTTTAAATATAAATTCAACTAAAATTTCTCCTTTTTCTTTTTATCGAAAATTTTCGCTTTTTTTTTTTTTTTGGATTCTTTTTCTTTTTTGATTATCATCACACAATATACATAATTTAAATTATTACGAATTAGCTAATAATTACACAATATAAAAAAAGTAAATATTATTTTGATTAACCGAAAAAATAAAATACACCCGAGATGCAAAATTAATTAATTTTAACATAACACAAATGAATTAGGAACAACTATCTACATTTATACAATAAAAAAATATATATATATGCCCCATTACAATTAATCGTATTCATTTTCCTTCTCTTTTTAATTCATTAATTCATTAAATCCTCTAATTTCATTTAAAAAAGGTTTCTTATACATATTATAGAAAAACCTTTACAATAATTTCTTTTTTTTTTCTAATAGAAGGATAGTACGATATAAATACAACGAAAATGACTCGTCTCTTAAAATTAGCAACAATTATCCTTACCGTCATTTCTTTTGCATCAGCTCGTATGTATAATAATTTTATTTTTTTTTTATTATTTTATTTTTTTTTTTATTTTTTATTTTTTTAAATATTGGGAAGAACGTAAACTGAATTATTTATCAAATATAACGTATATCATATCACTCTAACCAATTCATCATAATTTTATTTATTTAATTAATAATTATAGAAATTGTTGACACACTAAACACACCCATTGGTCCAGTTACTCAAGGTGCAAATGTACCAGTTACATGGACACTAATTGCCGGAGTTGATGCAACTGGCAAGACTGGAGCTCTTTCCGCTCAAGATATGGCATCTAAAAATACCATAACAATTGATCCAGCAGTACCACTTGCACCCAAAACTTATACTTGGAATGTTGTTGTACCTCCTGGAACTTATACTCTTGGACTTAATGATGGTGCAGGACTCAAACAAAGTGGTACTGTCGATGTTGTTGCTCCTGCAGGTGCCGGTGGTGCCGGTGGTGCTGGTGGTAAAGCCCCAGCCCCAGGAGCTCCAGCCCCAGGAACTCCAGCTCCAGCTCCAGCTCCAGGAGCTCCAGCTCCTAAAACAGCTCCAGCTCCAGCTCCAGCTCCAGCCCCTAAAACTCCTGACACAGCTGGTACTCCAAATACTCCAAATACTCCCAATACTCCCAATACTTCCAATACTCCAAATACTCCAACTCCTTCTGACACAACCACAGGGTATTTAAATATTTATTATTTTCATTTTGATTTAAACATAACATATATGATTCTCATGATATACTTACTACTTACTTTTTTCTCCTTTACAGCCCATCAACTCCAGCAACAACACCAAGCTCTGCATCTTCAATTTTCTCGGGATATAATGTTGTATTTAGTCTTTTGGGCGTTGCCATCGCAATGGTACAATTCTAAATTATAATATATATATATATTATTTTTTTTTTAATTAAAATTATGAAGCCAATTTTTGGTCAACTACTTTTTTTAATTCATATTATAGTCCTGAATTTATATATAGTGATGATTAATTTTTTTTTTTTTTTTCCTTACAAATAACCTTTAATATCCCTTAATATAAAAATTCTAGAATTTCTTTTTCCAAAATTAATTATTATTTTTATGATAATTAGAAAGAGAGTATATAATCTTTTGATTATACATTATTAATCAAAATGATACGAACATTAAATTAATTTATAGTCAATATTAAATGATTTTTTTTAACGTCCATTGAAATTGTTGAATTCTTTTTCTTTTTGCCAAGATAATGTTTATAGTGTTTTATACAATAAAGAGATTAATCAAAAATAACAATTTAACTACGTTTATAATTTTTTCAAATCGGTTAAAAGGGAAACTCTTTAGTTCACTTAGCTTGTACTCTTACTTAAATGCCTAATATACTCTCTGTATTCTACCTTCTTCAAAAAAGAGAAAGAAATATATAATAAAATGTATCTCACCTATTATAAAAATCTATATTCATTCATCTCAATGCAGGTAATTAGACTTCCAAATATAAAGATGGAATTCTGAATTCATATATATGTTTGTTTTTTACTTTCGGAATTTGTTAACTCTAAAAATTTATAATAAATAATATGTCAATTTTTTAAAAATAGTTGAATATTATAAATACAGATAAAAGATTCATTGAATACTAAGTTTCTAATATGCTTAGACCTAATTTAATGTATTTTGTATAGTAAAGGAAGTAAAAAAAATTAAAGAAAATACAACAAAGTTTGTATATAGGTTTTTTTTAATCTTTATTTTTCAGGATTCTTTTTTTATCTAATTATAATTACAATTTAATTTTTATTTTATTTTTTTTTTATATTTTATCAAGTCAAAATAATTTAATAGAAAAAAATTACAAAAAAAAATGTAATTATTATATATTAAATATTATTTAATATTAAAAATAATAAAATTAAATTCAAACAAATAATTAGTAAAAATAAAAAAAAAAATAATAATAAATCTTAGATATTTTTATTGATTTTCTTAAATAAGAAAATTTTTTTTTGAGATGAACAAATATGATTTATTGAATTATACATATGTAAAAGAGAAACTCATTGCACTTAAAATACATAAATAAATCTATAATACATTTTCTTTACAGAAAAATGTTACTCATCATATATAAAAAACCAGGTTATCAAAGTGAGACTTTCTAACAAAACCTTCTTGGATGCAATTATACTCTAAATTTTTTTCTAAATTTCTATGCAAATATACTAAAGTAAAAAAAATACTAAACTTAACTATACTTTTATAATTATTCTAAATAAGCTAGATTTTAAAAATCTTTTGTAAAACTAGAATTAATTACTCAAGCCTAAAGTATTGCAATACAGGTAATTAAAATAGAACCAAAGTCAAGATAATTATTTATAAGTCCATATAGATTAGAAGTCTTATTTAAAGATCTTTGTTATTAATATATTTATCTAATATTTTCTTTCAAATAAACTAATTTCTGATAGTATTTTTTAGATTCTTATTAATTTGAGATAAATACTTATGTAAAAGTACTTTACAGTATCATTTCAAATTCCTATCCAATAATTTTTATTCTTGATATATCTATTACAGAAAAAAATAAATACTTTAATATTTCACCCTTTTTTCTATTATCTAACTTTTTATTTTAAATATTATTTTTCAGACTTTTTTTGATTTTTATTTATATATAACTAATTTACTAATTAATATATTACTTTAAAAATATATAAAAGAATAGTATAATATTATAAATAAATAAAGAAATATAATAATAATTTTTTTTTTTTTATGTTTAATATTATATTTTATTTAGAGATATACTGTAATTCAATTTATATATATAATAAAATAAAATAAAAAAAAGATTTAACCTAAACAAAATAAATAAATCTTGTTTCTATTTAGTTTATATAAATAAAAATCTAAAAAGTAAAAAACTAATCTAAATTCCTATGTCATAAATCTAATATAAAATATGCCCAATATATCACTTCATAATAAAAGGTAATAATCAGGCCAACCATCCAAAGAGTATCTCTTCCAATTTCTTAAAATAAGTTAAAGGAGAACTATATCCTAACTTTCTGAACTGTCAGATCTATTAGAGGGATTGCTTGACCCAGAAGTTTTATTCAAAATGTTTTCATAGAAAATATTTTAAATAATAAATTCAGAACATGAGCTGAGATTGGAGATGGTATTCTTGAAATCTGAGTAACATTGATAAGAGTATATAATATTAAAATTGTGTCATTAAAAAATAACTTAGTCATAAAGTAATATCAGAATAACCAAGTTTTATGAGAAAAATTCCTTTGAAGGAGGTCCATATTGAAGCATAAAAGTTTCTGAAAGAGGATAGCTGAGAATCCTTATTAATGAAGGAAGGCCAAAAGAGAGTGAAATATAAAGCCTTATAAAATTAGCAAAGAGTAATGAGAGGTTAACATTATGATAAAAGAACCAAATATTCAAAAAAAGAAATTCATGATGTTTTAGATAATGGTATTTATTCTGATTGGAATGGATAGACCAGACATTAGCAATAAAGTTCAAGAGATTAGATTTGAACTAATTAAATAAAACTAGAAAATTATTATACAAAGATGGCAGAAAAGCTAAAGTCAAAGAGAACAAAAGTAAATCTAAAACAATATCCACTAAGCATTTTGCTAAATGTTAGAAAGACTTAGGAATTGAGTTGTAAAAATAATATAAAAGTTCATTAGAGAGATAATGAGAATATTGTTTAAAAAGACATCCATAGTCAGAAGTAAAAATATAATAATAATAAAAATTAATTATATTATAATAATTAACTATTGGCCAATTTTTGGATATTTCTCTGACCCTTAACTACAAATTAAAATATTCTAAACAAAATAATTTATAGATTATAGCAGTAGATAACTAAAGAAAAATCTAAAAACTGCTTTAAAAGAAAATTAAATTTAATTACATTAAACTAGCTAGTTATTTTCTTTATATCAATATACTAAAAAAAACTTTTTTTTTATTCAAATTTATATATTAACTTTGCAAAAAAGGTTCTCTTTTAAAAACACTTTATGTTAAATCAAATCTTAGATCTATTAAAAATAGCTAAAATTTTTCTATCTTCTTATTTATACAAATGAAAATATTTTAAAATACTAAATAATTTTTCTAGTATTATAATTATTAGTTAAAATTTTAACTGAAAATTATAAGAGACAACTTATAATAAAAAATCTTAATATACCAAAAACTATTATTCAAACTTTTTAAACTTTTTTAATTAACTCTAGTATTATGAAGATATTTTTTTTATAGTAAAATGGATAGTCTATATTCAATTATTTTACTATAGTAATAATTAATTAACTTTAAATTTCTAAAAAAAAAAAATTTTAAAAATTTGAACTAATAATTTTAGAAAAAAGTAATTTATCACTATAGTAATATATTACTACTCCTATCACATAACCTATTATATCACGTGACTTATATTATATAATAATTTGTCATCTAAATTTTATAATGCTACTAAAATTTTTTTATTCAGATTTTAAGCAACATTATACAATTCATAAAAAGCAATTTTATTCTCTTTCAAAAATTAAAATTTTAGATTACACAAGATTTCTAAAAAGACAATTTTATTACAGATCATTTAATTCTGGCTGGAATTATGAAATCATATAATACTAATAATGCATCGCCTAAAGGTTAGATAAATAAACGGGGAGTAAACTTAGGATTACACAAATTGATGGTCATGAGACAGAACTGAAGTCATATAAAATTAGTTATACAAAAAAAAATTCATATTAAATTTTGCAAAATTTTTATTTTTCTCAATATACATACATAAAAGAGCAACTGATTTAAAAAGTTAAGGTTATATATACTAGCTTTATATAAGCAAAGTTTTTCTATCCAAATAGGATCACTGGTTGTTTAGTTCTTAGTTTTTATATGTTTTTATTACTTAATAATAGAAAGTTAGAAATTAGACTTTTTTTTTTTTTTTTATGGAATCTCCATAAAAATTATAAATATTTTTATTAAAACCCTTTAAAAATAGTGTTTTCTCCTTTTATTATATATTATTTTCAAGTGTATAATAAAATTTTATATGGTTTTGGGATATTTCTAATAGTTGATTAAAAATATCTCAAGAACTAGAAGCACGACAGTAATAAAATTCATGTTATGTATAGCTTTGTATTGTGTTATCATGGTATGATTGTATTATATTATAATTATCACTTTTTTATTATAAAATAAAATCCATCAGAAGGGTTTGAAGGTGTTAATATACACATTATACACTGTTGCACAATACCCATATATTAATATCACTTAATATTTTTTCAATATAATAAATAGTGATAATAAATAGTTATTATATAATTATAATTTTATTTATTTTAAATTTACTTATCTAATAAATATATTAAAAAATAAAAATCTTTAAATCAGAATCCAAATTATTATATTAGCTAACATTAAACATAATTCTGGCCAAATTCAAAAATAAAGTGGGCTAAAACCATCTAGAAAATTTTAATTTTTATTTTTTATAATATCTTATTACTGATACTTTCTCTTTTTATCACTATAAATGAACAGAGAAAGCAGTAATGGCTCTTCCTCTGTAAGTACTAGTGACCTTTACCTATCCAAAGAAGAGGCTTTTCGCAAGATTAATTAAAAAAAAATTGAAATTAAAAAAAAAAAAAAAAAATAAAAAAAGTCTTATTATATATTTTTTTTTGTATCACATGTATTACATGATACGAACTGCAATTTATTTTAAAATCTTAAATCAGCAACTTTTAATTGCCATTTGAACTTAGTTTTAAAAATTAAGAAATGGTAAGTTTCTTCGTGAAACTTACCATTTTTTTTCAATTTTTTTTAAAGAAACATTTTTAACGTTTCTTTTTTTTTCTTTTATAGATCTCTTAATTTTTAGTCTGATACTGGAAAGTAAAAACTGGTAAGTTTTTTCATGAAACTTATCATTTTTTTTTTTATTTTTTTAGAAACGTTTATTAATGTTTTTTTTTTTCTTATAGGTTCTCCAAGCTCTTCAGTCCAAATTGAAAGGAAAAATGGTAAGTTACTTCACAAAACTTATTATTTTTTTTATTTTTTTTTAAAGAAATATTTTTAACATTTCTTCTTTTCTTTTCTTGTAGCTTCTTTATACTTTCAGTTCAATACTGAAATTGGAAATAGTAAGTTTCTTAAGTTTCTTTGGAAAACTACCATTTTTTTTAATTTTTTTTAAAGAAATGTTTCTAATGTTTCTTCTTTTTTTCTTTTGTAGGTTTCTCAGTTTTTGGTCTGATACTAGAAAGTGGGAATCAGTAAGTTTCTTTATGAAACTTACCATTTTTTTTTTGTTTTTTTTTAGAAATGNTTATTAACATTTCTTTTTTTTTCTTGTAGGTTCTCCAAGCTCTTTGGTCTGAACTGAGAAGGAAAAATAGTGTTTCTTTGTAAAACTTATTATTTTTTTCATTTTTTTTT